>JALHBL010001101.1:37500-57063 GCA_023638675.1 Camponotus pennsylvanicus
TATGTATACTTTAATCGTAGAGAAACGTTTATTGTTCCGTGTAATCAATAAAAAGATTTCGGTGTCCAAAATTATAATCGATTTAGTCGATAAAACAGTAAAGTCCAGCATCCTCTTAAAATCTCTTCTACATTTTCACTTACAAAATATTAATTATATTACATAGATATATAACTTTAATTTCTAAATAACCATTTTTTTATATTTTTAATTGCTTATAAAATAGTTTGGCATATTTATTTAAATAAGATTAAAGACACTATATATGTAAAATTTATTATTAATTTAGCGAGAATTAAGATATAAATCTAAGGAGAAGAAATAAGAATTTAATATTAGAAGAAAATGAGATTTTTCCATTACCTTGAGACTTGGTATGCTGTCGATGTTACGATAATAAATCGGCACAGTGAGCAAAGATGACAAGTGACTTTGGAAGAGAGCATTTAGATTAAGTATCAAAATTAATACCATACATATGAAGATCCTTGCGGAATTCATTTTGGGCAAATGTAAAAATCCTATAGAGATTATGAGTCTTGTTACCTCTAGTCCAGCCTTTACATATCCCACGCTTTTCACAAAAACTATGTAAGTTAACAAACATATCGCGAGTACTCCGACCATTACTTCTGGTGGCAGAAAGGTTAATAGCTTGATGAATTGGGAGATCTGTTTTTTTGGTTGTGCTATCACGCAAATGCCTGATCTCATATGGGGATATAGGTATCTGAAAATAAATAAAATATACTTTTTTATCTTGTCTATGCAGTTTTCATTTGCTATGCAATACGTAAAAGAGGAAGTTCCTCTTTTTCTCTGTTCCTTCTCTTTCTCTTTATTATTAGCTATTTATTTATTATTTATATTTATTATTTATATTTCGTTCTTATTATCCTGTGAAAGAAGTTATAATAAACAACGCAATAATCGATGATAAGTTTCAACAAATTATTTTCTTGGAAACTACTGATACTTTTTGTCGAACAAAGATTATTATATATCATACATATATGTATATATTATTATATATCACATATATTTGATATTTCCATGGATATAAATCTATTTAACATATGAAGTTTATAATTATTTATAATTTAATTAGATTTTTAAGAAATTTTTGAAGAAGGATACTTGAGGATTCTTTTTCTAAAAAATTAATATAAATTATTTTATAATTATTTTCTTGGAAACTACTGAGAGACATACTTGATTTTCCACCATTCGAATATATATCTTGTATTCATGGTAATGTCTATTCTTCTGTCGCTCACAAAAGCCATCAAACCTTCATAAGTATCATTCGATCCTATACGGCCCAACGAAAAAGCGTCTCTATGAAGGATAGTAATCTCGCGCCTTGCATTCAGCTTATTTAAAAGCATTTTAATGATATCACTGCTTTCACCACGTAATCTTTCTTGTTTCGGTAAACTCAAATTGATTTTGACAAACGGTTCTATATCAATAGCATTTAATCGAATTGGATATCTGTTCAGAGTGATCGTTTTATCGGGAGCGTCCGAAATGGCCACGTTCGAAATGGCCACGGGTAAATTTGACCACGTTCGAAATGGCCACGTTCGAAACGGCCACGTTCGAAACGGCCACATTCGTAATGGCCACTCGTTCGTAATGGCCACGTTCGAAACGGCCACGTTCGGAACGGCCACGTTCGAAATGGCCACGGATAAATTTGACCACGTTCGAAATGGCCACGTTCGAAACGGCCACGTTCGTAATGGCCACTCGTTCGTAATGGCCACGTTCGAAACGGCCACGTTCGTAATGGCCACTCGTTTGTAATGGCCACGTTCGAAACGGCCACACGTTCGAAACGGCCACACGTTCGAAACGGCCACACGTTCGAAACGGCCACACGTTCGAAACGGCCACACGTTCGAAACGGCCACACGTTCGAAACGGCCACACGTTCGAAACGGCCACACGTTCGAAATGGCCACACAACTTTTCACGCGAAGCGGGGGGGCGGGGCAGGTGCGGGCCGAAGGCCCCCTTGCACCCCCCCCCGTGTGTGTGTGTGTGTGTGTGTGTGTGTGTGTGTGTGTGTGTGTGTGTGTGTGTGTGTGAGTGCGTGTGTGAGGGGATAGTGCTTCCAACATTCCGTGGCCATTCCGAACGTGGCCGTTTCGAACGTGTGGCCGTTTCGAACGTGTGGCCGTTTCGAACGTGGCCATTACGAACGAGTGGCCATTACGAACGTGGCCGTTTCGAACGTGGCCATTACGAACGAGTGGCCATTACGAACGTGGCCGTTTCGAACGTGGCCGTTTCGAACGTGGCCATTTCGAACGTGGTCAAATTTATCCGTGGCCATTTCGAACGTGGCCGTTTCGAACGTGGCCATTACGAACGAGTGGCCATTACGAACGAGTGGCCATTACGAACGTGGCCGTTTCGAACGTGGCCGTTTCGAACGTGGCCATTTCGAACGTGGTCAAATTTACCCGTGGCCATTTCGAACGTGGTCAAATTATATCCACTCGTTTTATCAAAATCCAGAGCTATGCATATATTGCTATCTAAAAATATAAAAGTGATAGCTGTTTAAACTTTTTGATACATTTTTCTAAGGATCACGCAAAATTAGTAATATGTTCTATTAATAATGAATTATATAATGATTAGGAAAAAAAGTATGTTTTGTTAATTTAAATAAAAAGTATTTATCTAAAATAATATAACAAATAATAGACAAATTATTCACCATATTAAGATATTTTATATTATTGAAAATTAATTTGCGCGCTAATATGTATGTCTTTTTAGATGAAAACGAAGAAAAAAGGGAGATAAAGAAAGAAATACCATTTATGAATTTCCTCTTCAATATTATCCAAAGATGACCCGCTCGCCCTTTGACATGTTCTACTTCGCTCCAGTTGTCTGGCTTACTGTTCGAATACGGATTAAACATATAAAGAACAATTCCATCGTCTGGATCGATGCATATGAATATGACCGACAGCAAGTCATATTCCCAAGCTGTCCAGAGATATGAGCGAGCATTTATACAACCTCGAGCCTCGGTTTGCTTATCGACTAGAATATAAAATCCTTCCAGATTCGCGTATGGCGAGTCTTTTGCTTTCTATGTGAAGAAAAAGAATATATAATCATAAAATTATTGTTTTCATTGACTAAAAAAATTGAGTTCTTAACAAAGATTTATGTAAATATGGTTATACTTAAAAGACATCTTTTTTGAATTGCGACGATTAAAAATAAAAAAATAATTCTTCACAGATTAATTATTATGACTACAAATAGATTCGTAAATATATATATATACAAATAAAAGTTTTTATTTTATATATTAAATTTCATTTATTAAATATATATTGATATTTAATTGCATAGTTTAAGGTTCGAAGAGAAGAAGAAACAAAAGAAATTATCACAAATGTAAGCTGTCAGAAATGATACTAAAGCAATATAAATGTGAGTAGAAATAATATATAGTTTAGATTATTGAGACAAAGCCTATTGCGACAGAACAAAGATAATTAAGCATACGCTTATTTGAAGTAAATTTGCTTTTTTAAAACACAAATCTTCATACAATAAAATTTTACTATATAATAATACTTCATATAATAATATTTTCAATTATTTTTTCATATAGAACTATCTGCTTCTTGCTTATATCATCAATTTTGAGGTATCTGATATTGTATATGTTTTTTCATAAAGATATTACGTTATAATTTATTTATTATCATATTTATTACGTTATTATCTATTACGTTGTTTTATTATTATTTACCTGTAACAGAGCTCGCAAGAGAGGTTGAGAAGATGTCACTAACATGAAACGATGCGCTTTTCGAAGAAGATTGATGAAATTGTAATTTTTGAACATTAGGTAAGAATACCTTGTCATAGTAAATTTCTGGAGGGCATCAAATCGAGGATTCGTTTCATCTATCAATACTACGGGTATCATATTATTATGTGAGTGTACAAGAAATTCATTATAATCTCCGCCCAGCAGTAAAGTCAAATGAGATTCCGTTGGTAGACATTTCATTAAAATAAATACCTATAAAATTAATATAAAATTACAATAATAGAGATAGAATATTTCGAGATAATTTTATTATGTACTTATAAATTAAAAAGTAATAATTTTTTTCTGGAAGTTTATAATGATAATGTTATATGATAATTTGTTATAATAATATGCAATAATAAACGTGTATAACGTGGATAGGGTCGTTTTTATAATAAATAAAAATATTTCAGTTTTTATCTCGTATATATTCTTTGAAAATTAACTTACCGATGTTACTAAATCTGTATAGGAAGGCCGTTCTTCTGACGGTGTTACATTATTGTTAATAGTGAGAGAAAATATGCCTACAATTAATAACGAAAAGAGAACACAGAGAGACACGTTTGACATACTTTCGAAAGTTTTATATAGTATATATATATTATATATATTTCTATATAATAATAGAATATTAAACTTTTGAGAATAAATTCTTTTTACTTAGAGAAAACCTGCTAACTTTGTTCTTCCGATAGAAGAAAACCGATTGTCAGCCATATTTATAATATCGTGCTTTTATAACAATTACATGGTTGATCGATTATATTCAGATAAGCGCACGTGTGTATATGTGTCATATTTTAATTTTTATAATACTGTGTTTTTTATACTTTCATTTATTTGGGTAAAAAGATAACACATGCTATAAGCTATAATTATAAAAGAATTATGACATCAGAAGAAATGTATCTAAAGTAATATCTTTCTTCGACATATGATGTGATATAATAAATGAATGTGTCAGTATAATAAGCGGGTTCATCCTCAACAAAAAAACGATGGAACAGATTGAAAGGTATTTGATTTCGCTCGTTTTACTTTCTATAATCCATTCGTTGTAATAATATAATTTACACATTTCTCTTTTTATTATGAATTATTTTCTGCTTATGCATATTATTAATTTCTTATATATCTAAAAAAGGATTTTGTAATAAAATAATTATATATGTATTGTAATAATAACAATATTACCAGAAGCAATAATAAAATATCTCTATTTACTTTTACTGATGCTATTTGCTATTAAATAATTTTTCATCCTTGAGAAAACACATAATTGTTCTTAAGATAAAAAATATACGGCTGCATGTTGCAAATTCATATTTTTTTCTTATAAACAATTATATGTTTGTTTTACCTCAATTGATTCTTCTCATTATGCATAATACATTTCCATGTGATCATGAGATAACTCTCTTTTACTAATGCATTTGTCTTATTACTTTCACAATAATAGGACTACAGTGATTATGTGATAGTCTGATGACAAATGCGATTCGCATTTTCGTTTATTTCTGATAATAGAGCATCACGTTTTAGTAGGAATATGATTACATATAATTACATATCAATGTTACGCCCCCTAATTTATGGACATACGGAAGCGAGATAATATATTGCTACAGTGATAAATGACAAATGATAACATCATGCAAGATTGTAATGTCCAATCCCGAGGAAGAAGAAAGATTGTAAAAATCACTTCCCGAGAGGTCGGGATCGAACCAGCAGAGGCCGAAAACGCCAAAGAGAGATTTTACACTCTATTTACGTTCCCTATATTCATTCGATGATCTCTTTTTGGTAAAGGAATTTAATTCTTATTACTCGGGACAAGACTTACAGTTAGTGCGATTCAGGAGTAGGGATGGTGAAAGGAGTTAATTAAATAGAATGCAAAAATTCATTAAAATTACCAAGTGAATTTATTATTAATCAGAGAAGATTAGTCAACGTAATTTATAACGACAAAATCAATTAATAGATAATAATTAGATTAATACATGAAATAATAATGATATATGAACGTGTATTTGTGTGTTTTTGTGCATGGGTATGGATATCTAATTAGATAAGAGATTATACATCTTCCATAGAACATATCAGAAGAGATGAAGTATAAAGAAAAAGAAAATTGATAATTGATAATAATTGATAACTTGCTGCTTGATTTTTTTTCGGAAAGGCGATTGCTTTGGAAGTCAGATGTAAGGTCGGCAATGGCACTAATGGCTGTCATGCGGATTGGCGGCGATGCATTATGGTTTTTATTGCAGATTAAGTTTTATTCAGTTTTGAATCAACTTAACACGGCACACGAATAAGAGTCGCGGATAATGTGTCGAATGAATGCGAATAATGCGGCTAAGAAAAGACTATCTTTATAGAATTGTGTATTATACGACTATTGGAAATGTATCAATACTTGATTGTCCAAATTACATATAATGTAAATGCAATTAAACTTAATTGATAGATTTGACGCTGCATGATTGAACTTCACTCGCGTACACAATTTCGCACTCTATGTGATTCATGTTTATCGCATGTTTACGAATATTATATGTAACGATGCACCCGGGCATCGTTACGAATTCCCGGCGTACATCAGCCGGAAGCTGCCGCCCGACGAACATCGGTCGGGCAAGGGCAGGGCGCGGTGCGCCCACATTTTATTTTAAATAACGAACGGCCGTACAAAGCGCCGAAAACGGCCGATGAGGCCCGACGACGCGACGAGCGAACAGCCCGCGTTCGGCATCTCATCCCCCGCCGAGTACCCTGTTCCGATTCCGACACTCGGTAGGGGGATCCTGATTCTGCGCCGACGCGGGTCCAGAATTCGGGTATAAGAAGGGCCCATCGGCCCAAGAAAGGGACTTCTTCCTGATCCGCTCTCACACGGGTATCGTGTGAGAATCCTGACCAAGAAGCACGACTCGAAACCGAGGATAGAGGGTACCTCCGCCTTCGTCGAGAGTTCTCGACAATAAGCCGTGCATCCATCTACCCCTAGTCGTCGCATAGGATCGGAGGGCCGCTCCGATCCTGCCGAGCGTTCTCGACCGACCGACTCAAGCACGCACACACGCACACCAGAGCGACAAGAGATTCACGGGGTGGAGAGAGAGCCGCCTCCGACGAGCGTTCTCGTCCGCGTTCTGATCCACACACTCCATTTCCAAACCGTTAACAGGGACTTAATTTCCGCGGTAGCTTTCAAACAGGCTCGTGTCCAGTCGCGGCTACACGCATCCGCGACAATAGCGCCCGAGAAACCCACCCGAAGGGCACGCACTCCGCGCGTCCACCATCCGCGTACCAATTATTGTAATTGCGCGTCTCGATACCTACTCCGATAGCGAATCAAAATTATAATCAGGCAAGCACACGCGTTTAAAGATCGCCAGCTGATTTTCCCGACCTCGCGCACTAGCCGCAAAAACAACACCAAAACAGCCGCAAAAAAAGCGTAGACGCCGTCTAGGCCGAGAGCCGCGAAATATATCTATATCGGGATCCCCGATTCTCGGGAAACGCTAGCGAATTCGATAAATTACGAATCCACACATCGACACACACACTCGATTACATTGTTACACAACCACACTCATACACATTGTTAAACAACCATTTGTACAACAACGACACAAATAAACACGTACATTTAAATATAATAACTCGCGTCTATCTTTCTCGACCCGAACCTTTGGCTCCGATGAGTTATCCGTAGTAATAATAACACGGAAAATCAAATCCGAGAACGCGATACAGGAGCGAACGTTACATATATAAATGATATGAAAGTCGATTGATCAATATTTTCGGCTGTGCACATTATTCGTCGTAAAAATACAACTTCCTCGTTAATTACGGATTGTTTATATATTTCGTTTATTTATTATATATTTTTTTTCGATGCATAACGGAAGGAAGAAAGTAAAAAATTTACATAGTGGTCACACGAAGTGACTTGTAATATCCTTTAATAAATGTATCTCGTAACGTTTCAAACGCCTCATCTTGTACATCAAGTGATCAATATAAAGGCAAAATTCTTTAGTAGTTACACTATCCTTTTTTATTATTCACATTGCCAAAAAGAGCTCCCGGCAAGTTAACGTCATAAATTGATTTAAATAAATCGGTCATCCAGATGATAGTCCTTTGTCGACGTGCTCTTTTTTTATTTTATTTTCGCGATTTCGCTTCTTTCATTTTTATTCAATTGCAATGCTAGCCGAGAAATTTTCTCAACTTCGTTTTGCTTTTGCCTTTTACGACCATCTGATTAGATATCTTTCCTCACTTTTTGCGCGCGCATTACTTTTCCCATAAAGAACAGAAATGTGCTGCAAAACACATATTTTCTTTACGGATTGGCAATTTTCAACTTACGTTCATATGCGAAGAGAGAATAAGAAGACAAAACAAATTAAAACATATCATGTAAGATAACGGAGACAAGGAAGATAAAACGCTTGAGAAAAAGACCCGTGACGATATATACATATATCTATATATTTGCGATATTTTATGAAATAGGGCTTTTTTATCTATTTCATATTAATTTCTTACAAACAGATTCAGGAGAGAGTGGAAGCGAGGATGCCTTTTATTAAAATGAAGTGAAGGATGGATGAGAGAGGATGTTCATGAAATGACGTATACAGTTAGTATAAACAGTTGTTATTGGTTTATTAATGCTCACGTACAATAACACTAATGTCATCGTTTAACGGTAACGGCTTCACCATAACGTGTACCGTATATTTTTATTTATGTTTGTGCCTGATAGGTTAATATTATTATCATTATTCTAATTATTATTAATAATTTTGATCATTATATTATAATATTATATTGAGAACTCTTTATTATTATTATTATTATTATTATTATTATTATTAAACTCTCCCAGATTAACAAATTGTTTAAACTAAAATGAAGAAAAAATGTTGATCAAACATAAAATATTGACCAACAGGCGGTGCTTTTTCATCATTGATATACTTTGCTCATCTCTCCGTTCATTTATAATCTTTTTTTTTTTTCTTTTTTTTTATTTCATACAATTTACTTCAACGTGTAATCGATATAACTCCGAAATATCAATACATCGAAGACATCGAATAACAAAATATAAATATAAAAAGCAAACGTCAAGCTATCTGACCTACTTTTCTTCCTTTTCTTCTGATTTAAACGTTTCAGTCTCTCCTGCAGCTTCGTCATAAATATTCTGCTAATTCTCTTGATCTATGAGGAATTCAAGATTAAACTCAAAAGTATACAACTTAGTATTTTGATACATATCGTTCTTGATCTTCGATCTCTGTTGATGTGCATAATTTAAATATGCACTGTTCTTCTGTTCATATGCCTAGCGCTCACATAATCTTTTAATTATAAGCTTTCTTTTAAATTCTAAGACGGTTTTTAATGCCAATGTCGAAAGATTATTGTCCGTTTTAAATTCACTTTTTTTCTCGTATTCTTTTTTCTTTCTTCACGGTCACTTTCCTGTTTTGACATACCGGAATAGAACCACCGTTTGCCAACTCCAGCACAAAGACTATAATGGCACAAATGTATCCAAATCCAAGAATATAAAAACTGAATGTTAGCTGCTTTAGCGATATTGTATTAAATTTTTTTTCGTTAAAGCGTTTTCTCTCTCTTCCTTGTATTTTATTTGCCAGAGATTTTCATCTTCAGCTTTCTCAATCAATCCAGCCTGCATCATTCGATGTATAATATCGTTTACGCGATTGTATAGCGGCCAATTCTCACGAGTGACATACGATCGTAACAACTGATGTCGCATTTTTGATACAATAAGATCTTTATCCTTGTTCATATAATAGAAGTAGGTGCAGTCACCGATGCATACGGCAGTCGACGAATTTTTGACATATTCCATGCAATTGTACTTAACCGTGTTGAAGTGCGATTTGTTTACAGGATTGTCATTCTGATTCTGGGAGATCTTCGGTCTATAGAAATTGTATCCGGCATCCTAAAATAAAGTAATTAACTAACATGTGTTACTTATATATCAAAATATCATTAAATTCACACTATTTTATTAAAAAATTTTTAATAAAAAATTTGTGATTGGAATTCAAATATAGCAGTTGCTTTACTTTAAGATAAATATTGTAATTTATGCATAGTATAAAGATTCCTAAATGATAAGAGATGCGTTTGTAAAGTTTATAAAAGGATTTTATTTGTTCCATAATATGCACTGTGTCTGATTTAATTAAATATATTATTTTATAGACAATTAAAGATACGAAGTATTACAAGTTCTAAAAATTGCTCAAAGATAAAGTTACCTTTTAAAAAAAAGGTAAAAGAAGGTGCTAAGTCCGCGTAAAAAACAGTATAAACCGTAAAAAATTGTTCTACAAATTATTTTAATTTTGTGTAAAATTGTATATCCTACAAAAATAATGATATCAAAAAAATTGCGCTAAGTGAAAATAAAAACTTATAAAAATATTTTAACCAAAAAAAGTTATACAAAATAGTTGTTTTAATTTTCTACATTATATCCTAGAAAAATAATGATATCCAAAAATTACGCTAATTGAAAATAAAAACTTAAAATATTTTAACTAAAAAAAATTGTACAAAATAATTGTTTTAATTTCCTATAAATAATATTAAAAAGTTGCGCCAACTGAATAAAAATTTTCACTATAAAATATACATATTTCTTTTTTATTACCAATATTAAAAGAAAAATGATATTAAATGAATTGTAATATATCTATTATAAAAAATCGTTGAAAATATAAACAATCATATATATTGCAATAATCATATGCATATATCCTGAAAAGTTTAGTTAAACAAAAAAAAAAGAAAATGATAATACAAAATACAAAATTAAAAATTATTATAAAAATTAAAAATTAGAAATTAATAAAAAAAAATAAAAATTTATATAAAAATTAAAAATTAATACATATAAAAAAATTTTAGTTAAAAAACTTAGCGCTGCTACGCTGAATAATGTGCTAATGAAATTAGCAGCGCTAAGTTTTTTAACTAAAAATTTTTTTATATGTATTAATTTTTAATTTTTATATAAATTTTTATTTTTTTTATTAATTTCTAATTTTTATTTTTATAATAATTTTTAATTTTGTATTTTGTATTATCATTTTCTTTTTTTTGTTTAACTAAACTTTTCAGAATATATGCATATGATTATTGCAATATATATGATTGTTCATATTTTCAACGATTTTTTATAATAGATATATTACAATTCATTTAATATCATTTTTCTTTAATAGTAGTAAAAAATAAATATGTTTTTTAGTGATTAATTTTTGTTCGAATTGAAACTTTAATGTTATTTATAGGAAATTAAAACAATTATTTTGTACAATTTTTTAGTTAAAATATTTTAAGTTTTTTATGTGAATATAATCGATTTTTCTAGGATATATGTGACTAAAAACTATTTTGTATAACTTTTTGTATTTATGATTTTTTGACTTAGCAATTTGTTTTTTATATATTGGGATTTTTGAACAATTTTTTGCATTTTTACGCGGACTGGACCTCTTTTTTAAAAAATGGTAATTTTAGGGATATCACTCTTTTTTGTATAGATAGGTACGTGATATGGATATTGTGATGGATACATACATATATAAATACATATAGACATATATAAGTACATATAGATTATCTCAGATTTGTACACACACTATCTGTGTCCAAGAATTTTGCACTTTAAATTATTAAATTATTTTGAAATATAATTCCTGCTCTTTATATTGTAGATTCTACTATCTATATATAAACTTACACTATTTCTTTGAAAACAAACTATTGCAAGTAAGAAACTATATTAATTCCCAATGTTAAAATAAATAATTTTTTCTTTTCAAATATATAATACGTTTTGCAAAAGCGTAGCAAAAAATATTTTCCAGATAATTTTTATTTTTTTATGTAAATCACATAAGCAAACTCTTCCTGCAATATTTAAATTAGATTAATAGTATTGAACTCTATCTGCATTAATATATACATATGCTCTTAGGTAGTATTGCATATGCAAGATAACTTTTGTAATACCTGCATCTTTAAGAATAACTTGGTTCGTTGAAAAAGATTTCATCGAACCAAGTTATTTGTGAAGATTCTTGCTAGTTTTCAACGAGTACATTATCTTGCATATGCAATAATGATTCAAAACATACGTATTAATGATTTATTTCTCACTTGACTGAACTATTCACAAAGTATATAGACTATTCACAAAGTATATAGACACTTCTTTATGTAAACTTCTTTATAAGCAAACTCTTCCTGCAATATTTAAATTAGATTAATAATGTTGAATTCTATCTGCATTAATATATACATATACTCTTAAATCATTATTGCAAATGTAAGATAACGTATAACACATGCATCTTTATTAAGAATAACTTGGTTCGTTGAAAAATAGCAAGAATTATATTTAGGAAATTATGAAACTCTTTTCAACGAACCAAGTTATTCTTAAAGATGCATGTATTATATATTTTATCTTGCATACGTAATAATGATTTAAGAACATATGTACTAATACAGGTAGGATTCAGCATTATTAATCTAATTTAAATACTGCAAGAACAGTTTGCGTGTAAAGCATATTATGGAAGAAGTGACTATATATATATATACTTTCTGAATTATTGCACACGCAAGATAACTTATTTTATATAATACATGCATCTTTATAAATAAGTTGGTTCGTTGAAAACTAGCAAGAATTGTATATAAGTATATTCAAGTGTATATAGATATATTTATTTATATATAATTGAATATACCTAAATAAATACAATTTTTTGCTAGTTTTTTCCCAACGAATACAGTTATTTGTAATAAAAGATTATATCAGTTATCTCTGCATATGCAATAATGATTTATTTTATTTCTTACCTGATTAAACTATTAATTATTAATTAATCTATACGCGAGCCGGACAGTTGTTGATTGAGTTTATTTACGCGAAGTTAACCTTTATATTTGCCTATTATAAATGCACTCTTTATATTTATTTAGTATAAACGCAAACTTAACCTACCTGTCAAAACCGAGCGAACAGTAATATCACGGAGCGCCGCTAGCGCAATCTTATGTCGAATGCGCCAGCCGTACAACTTTGTACGCTTGCGCGCATTGGGGACTTGAGCGTTGACCAAGGAGACGTTTCTTAATGAAATTTTTCATATTTCGACTTTGCGTCTAATAGCTCCGTTCATAGTATACGTACAACAAAACTAGAGACACTTTCATTATATAATTCAAACTAGACTATCGATTAAGCCTAGTAAGAACTCGATCCGTTCAGCGAATATATGTGAACTAAAAATATCGAGTGCTCTCATCTATCCGACTCGCGTAAAATACACGGCGCGTGTCTTATTTACTTGAACTTAGCTGACACTACCGTGTCTCTTGATATGATAACATTATTGAATATTTTATTAAAGGTATTGAGATATAAAGAAGATTTATAAAAATCAATTCAATTTTTTTGAACGTTATTTTTTTGCTCTTTTGCGTGATAACGCTTAAAACAGTAACTTAATAAAAAATTACTTAAAATCATGGAAGATTGTAAATTAAACATTTTCCTCATTAAATTTCAATAAATATCATTCTATTTTTACCTCAATATGTTTAATTTCATATAATAACTATAATTTGGTAGTATTTATGTTTTGCTTTTAAAAAAGTTTCATTAAATTAGACACTTTCGTAATTTTAAATAATTTTTAACATATAGATTTCTGAATTCACTTCAACAATTATTATCACATCAAAGATAGAAAATATATCATTTAAAAAATAAAATTGTCTTTAAAGTCTCTTCTACATTTTTCACTTACAAAAAACTAATTATACTACAAGATATATAAATTTAATTTCTAAATAACAAATTTTCCATATCTTTAATTGCTTATAAATGCGTTTGGCATATTTATTTAAATAAAATTAAAGACGCACTATATATTGTGACCGTTTATTTTTTTATGTTGGGCTGATGTTAATTGTGGCCGGTGATATTGGCCACGGCACACCTTCGGCGCGATCATCTCTCAAAATGTAAAACTCTAAAATTACCTGGGCGCCAGGTGCGGGGATACGCACCGCTCTAATAAAATCTCTCATGCATTGTATAATTTATGACACTCTAAAGGAAATCAAAGAATTCGAAAGCTATCGCGACGGACACTCGGCTAGCCCCGTATCGAAATTGGTAGAGGGGCGGTCCGTTTAATTAATTCACAAGGAAGGATCGAGAATACAAGGTGGCTGCAAATAAAACATAATATTTTAGTAACAAGAATAAATATATTTAACATATGAATAAATTTCAACGGCAGACAGACTCGCGTAGATGTAGAGCGATTTTATAATATTGATTATCCGGATCATTAGCCGGCAGCGACGGGCCGGCATTCAAGCGCGATCCACGCGGTACCACGTGTCACGGCAGAAAAGCGTAAAAGAAAAGTCCCGGAATTCCGCGCTAAACGAAACTTGTTAGAGTTCCGGCAGCTACGAATTCCCGAATAATTTTTAATAATGAACACCGCAGTTGTGGCTCCTTTAATGACATCCGTCTGTCGCAAATAAAATAATTAATTACAATAGTAGATCTACTCGCCACACGTACAGTTAACAGAATCGATTATAGATGCGAGTCGATTGTTCAGATCTACTTCTTTAACGAAAGAATTGAGCGACTACTGACGTATCTCACATAGGCGGTTGAATCTAGATATGAAAAATTATAAATAACAATGAAATATCAAACGATTTGAGCCTCGGAAATATGAGAGCCGACGCCGCGACGTAGTTGCCGGTTATCGAGTATCCCAATCGCCTTCGTGCGTGAGCTCTTCGTATCGAAAGTTTAACAGGCAAAGATTCTCACAAAATCACAATAAACGCAACAAGAAAGGCAATTAATTTGACCGTCGATTATCGGTATATTACGCGTTAACGAAAAGAATTTAGACACGACTCGATTACTCAATAAAAGACACATTAAATTCAACGCGCACAATTACTCTCTATAATATAATACACGGAATGCGAGTCGACGCTGCAACGCAATTGCTAGCTATCGAATCTCGAGATCGCCTTATGTGTGTGAGCTCGGTTACGATACTTTTAACGGATAAAAATTTACAATCAACAGTAATAATTGTACAGATAAACATTTACAGTGACTATCGGCGCGCAACTGGGAGAGGGCGCCTTAATTTTACGAAAGCTCGAACAAAAGTCTTTCGGCCGGCCGTCGTACTCTAAGACGCAAATATCGAGAACGCAGAAAAAGAATCTCACAATGAATTTAATGACGGCAAGCTATACGGCACCGACCTTGTTCGAGCGGATTCTACCTGAATTATTTAACGAAAACGGCCAGATGGGGTCGACGCTTGTCTCTCACCGGTGACTCCTTGCGGTTCTCCGTGCTCTCGGCATCCACTTATCGGATCGGTCGTTCTGGGCCGTCGCTCTCGTTGCCGGTCCACCGAACAGTGGCGAGCGGAAGGTCCGTCGGAATCACGCCGGCGAATTAATGTGTAAGTGGGCCACCTGTGGCGCTTCCGCAACCCTCAGGATCGTCGTGTGGCCCATTTTATCCTGCGGCCTTCAGGGCCGTACCTGTGCCGGTCGCACCCCGTTTTCTTTGGATTTTTTTCATAATTTCTCGTCAGACCCCGTCAGGAGGAATATCTTCGGCAGCTACTCGCCGTTGATTATAAGGTTCTTCTTGAGCTCTGTTCCGGCCGAGGCGGCTCCGGCGAGGGGTCCCAGTGTTAATTTATCCGCTGGTTGGCCTTCCCCCGCTATTATTCTCCGTACCTGCTGGGCATATTAATGTTCACAGGGCGGCAGCGACAGTCTTAAGTGGACTTTAGATCAATTGACGCAATCAAATAATACTTATCATAGCGTGTTCCTTTTAGTCGGCGCCTCCTCGCTCCGTTCCTTGCATCCTGTACTCCTTCTCCCAATTTTTGAGCTACCGGATGAGATCCCATCCGCGTTTCCCATCACGCCCGCGCTTAAACCTAATCTTATCGCTCAAATAAATTTTTACGCAAAGGAGGCGAGTATAGCCTCGCCTCCAATAGCCGCACTCTTCCTAAATTAGGGAGAGAACGAGGGCCCAAATTCACTCTCAGTCAGATCTCGCGATCCTTGTGACGGACCGCCAGTGTCGCGTCACAATATATAAAATTTATTATTAATTTAGCGAGAATTAAGAAATTGTCTAAATCTAAGGAGAAATAATACAAGGAGAAAAAATAAAGAAAACGATATTTTCCGTTACATGAGACTTCTATGCTGTCGATGTCATAATAATAGGCCGGCACAGTGAGCAAAGATGACAAGTAACTTTGGAAGAGAGCATTTATATTAAGGAACAAAATCCATGCCATACATATGAAGATCCTTGCGGAATCCATTTTGGGCACATATAAAAATCCTACAGAGTCCACTAGTCTTATCACTTCTAGCCCAGCCTTTATATATCCCACGCTTTCCACAAAAATTATATAAGTTAATAAACATATCCCGATTATTCCTGCTCTTACTTGCGGTGAAAAAAACTTTATTATCTTGATAAATTCGGAGATCTGTTTTTTTGGTTGCGTTATCGCGCAAGTGCCTGATCTATGGGGATATAGGAATCTGAAAATAAATAAAATATACTTTCTTTATCTCGTCTGATGTTTTCATTTATTATGCAATAAATAGAAAAGGATGTTCCTCTTTTTTCTATTCCTTCTTTCTTCTTTCTTATTATCCTATGAAAGGAATTGTAATAAATAATCCAATAAAGAGATAAGTTTCAACAAACAATTTTTTGTAAGATTATTATATATCACATATAATTGATTGTTTCATGGATATAAATCTATTTAATTTATGAAGTTTATAATTTAGTTAGATTTTAAGAAATTGAAGTAGGTTTATTTGAGGATTCCTCTTAAAATATTAACATAAATTATTTTTATAATTATTTCCTTGGAAATTATTGAGAGACATACTTGATTTTCCAACATTTGTATATATATCTTGTATTCATGGTAATGACTATTCTGCTGTCTCTCGCAAGGATAAAAACTTTCGATTGCATACGGCCCAACGAAGAATCCTATGAAGGATAGTGATCTCGCGACTTGCATTCAGCTTATTTAAAAGCATTTTAATGATATCTGCTTACACCACGAAATCTTTCTTGTTTCGATAAACTCAAATTGATTTTGACAAACGGTTCCACCTCCAGTGGCACTTAATCGAATTGGATATCTGTTCAGAGTGGTCGTTTTATCAAAATCCAGGTCTATGCATATATCACTGTCTAAAAATATAGAAGTGATAGCTGTTCAAACTTTTTGATACATTTTCTAAGGATCATATAAAATTAATAATATCAAAAAAACACTAAATTTAATTTATCTCGATTTATATATGCAATAGAAGCGATTTTGGATTCAACTTATTTTTCGTTTGATGGACGTTTTTGTGATGCAAATCTTCGGTACACCCATGGGTTCTCCACTATCACCTATCCTAGGAGATATAGTGATGGACGATCTGGAGACACAGTGCTCAAATTCACTGAGTTTTACCGTTCCTATTTACTATAGATATGTAGACGACGTTTTTGCAATAGTACCACGCACAGGAATAGACAGAAATTCTAACGACGTTTAATAATTACCACGAACGCTTGAGATTTACTTATGAGATGGAAGTTGATTCGTCGATTAGTTTTCTAAACGTTAAGATCATTCGGTCGGATAACAGACTCATTACCAATTGGTTTAGGAAACCCACATGGTCTGGGAGATACATCAACTATTACTCGACCACCCATTAAAATATAAAATCAACACTATCTACAATTTAGTTGACCATACAATTTTATTATCTAACGACTGCTTCAAGCATGATAACATCAAGATAGTACATGACACCTTAATTAATAATTGCTTTCCAGAACACTTATCATACACAAACACATTAAAAAGAATCAAATTTTTAAAAAATCGCGACCATAATGATACGGTTGATGTGAATCCCACTCGTTCAGATAAGACTCATTTTGTTACAATACCATACGTAGATAATACAAGTCACGACCTGTACCGTCTATTGCGAAATAGTGGCTTTAATGTCGTCTACAAAATGACCAAAAAACTAAATAATTTAATAGAAGCGGGAAAGACAGCTTACATAATAATGATAAGACAAGTGTTGTATATAAATTAAACTGTAAGAATTGTAATTTATCGTATATTGGACAAACAAAAAGACATTTACGTACGCGAGTAAAAGAACATTGTAATAATATTAAGTTACATGAAACCAATCACTCCGGTTATAAACAAACATAGAGTGGAAGCCGGACATGATTTTGACTGGTTGAATCCTAATATTTTACATAATGAAAAATATGTTCGAAAGAGGGAAATTGCTGAAATGTTCTATATCAAGAAACTCAATAATTTAATAAACCTACAGAAAGACACTGAGAGTTTAAACAACATTTACGACAAAATAATAAAGGTCACTTAGTTTCGTCGTTTCCTCCCGATGTATTTAGTTTCTTGACGAAGTCCCACATGGACACGTCAATTTCTCTACAAGTTCAATCTAGTTAACGGTTTTTTGAAAATGTGATGTGTGCAGTTCACAAAATTATCGTCTGTGCCTGTCTCCAGATCGGTATGAGAATTGTTCACACTTTGATTCATGAGCCTACTATGCGTTTGACCGTTAATTAACTAATTGTAAGATCTTTATTTCAGTTTACACTTGATAAGGACCACAACCATATGGTCGAAACGTTGTATAAATAAACAAAAAATTTCAAGCTAGTTTGTTCGAATATTTTTATTTTAATTGATCCGTTCATTATTAGACTAGCGATTAGGACATTTTCTATAATTTAAAATTAATAATGTTTTAATAATAATGCAGTATATAATAATTAGGAAAAGAAAGTATATTTCTTGTTAATTTATTTAAAATGTATTTATCTAAAATAATATACCAAATAATGGACAAATTAAATTTCCCCTTTATATTAAGATATTTTATATTATTGAAAATTAATTTGCGCGCTAGTATGTATATCTCTTTAGATAAAAACGAAAGAGCGAGCGAGAAAGAAAAGAAATATCATTTATTATTTAGAATTTCCTCTTCAATTTTATCGATGACCCGCTCGTCCTTTGATATTGTACTTGACTGCTGTTCGAATACGGATTAAACGTATAAAGAACAATTCCATTATCTGGATCGATGCATATGAATATGACCGACAGCAAGTCATATTCCCAAGCTGTCCAGAGATATGAGCGGCATTTATACAACCCGAGTTTCGGTCTGTTTATCAGCTACAAAATAAAATCCTTCCAGATTCGCGTATGGCGAGTCTTTTTGCTTTCTATGTGAAGAAAAAGAATATATAATCATATTAAAATTATTGTTTTTCATTGACTAAAAAGAATGAGTTCTTAACAAAGATTTATGTAAATATGATTATACTTAAAGACATCTTTTTTTAATTGAGACGATTAAAAATAAAAAAAATAATTCTTCACAGATTAATTATTATGATTACAAATAATTGAAAATTAATA
>JALHBL010001102.1:0-47972 GCA_023638675.1 Camponotus pennsylvanicus
ACACACTCTATGGAATGGCGTTGGCCGTTTTTCGATATCTCGAAAAATGGCGAAACTACCTCTTGGTCGACTTTTGAAGCACCTGTACTTCCGGTCCCTTTGAGATACAAACGATTTGAGGTACAAACGGGTACAAACGATTCTCTATCGAACCCCGTGGCCGTTTTTCGATATCTCAAAAAATGACGAAATTACCTCTTGAGCATATTTTGAAAATGCTGTACTTCCGGTCCCTTTGAGGTACAAACGATTTGAAAGGAGGTACAAACGGGTACAAACGATTCTCTATCGAACCCCGTCGGCCGTTTTTCGATATCTCAAAAAATGACGAAATTACCTATTGAGCATATTTTGAAAATGCTGTACTTCCGGTCCCTTTGAGGTACAAACGATTTGAAAGGAGGTACAAACGGGTACAAACGATTCTCTATCGACCCCCGTCGGCCGTTTTTCGATATCTCAAAAAATGACGAAATTACCTCTTGAGCATATTTTGAAAATGCTGTACTTCCGGTCCCTTTGAGGTACAAACGATTTCAAAGGAGGTACAAACGGGTACAAACGATTCTTTATCGAATGCCGTTAATGAAATAAAAATATCTTAAAGTTGGGCGCTGACCATTTTGACGTACAATCTCTTGTTCTCGCAACGCGAATTTCTCGGGAAATGGAGATGTTTGCTTTACCTCCGTGTCTTTACTTTGCTCGCGCTCCTTTTTTTCCCCCGCCTTCATTTCCTCCTATCATTCGCAGCTCCAGTATTGGAAGTATAGCTAAGTATACTTTAGTTTGACCAGCATTTTCCATTCTTAATTTTTCCATTCCCTCCGTATTCGCACCTTACGGCAACTTATTAGTATGCAGACCTCCCTCGCGATTCCGCGCGGGCTTGCGCATGCAAATTTTTTATAACGTGGCAACGCGATACAACCCCGTCGTAGTCGAATAAATACCCTTCCTTCCTTCTCTACATCGTCCCAAGCGAACACGCGGTGATTTTGCAAAAGCGCGAATTGCTTCTCACGTGAAACGTGACCCCATTATAACCATTGATTTTATACGTTAGCACCCGTAATCATGTCATTTCCTATAACAATCGCAAAAAAAACAATTAGAGCTGTTTGCGTTAAATATTTCAATTTAAAATTTCTTTATTTCAATGAACTTTATACGATTGAGAAAAAACTTATTTCCGAATATAATTTAAGATATAATATAATTTAGATAAATGTAAATCCATTGTTCGGTGGAAGAATCCAGAACATCGGCAGGCGAAGGCACGTGCAGACAAGGGAAGCCATTGTTTCAACGGAACGATCAGTGGCGCTCATTCTAAGGATCCCAAAAACGAGCGAGTTTTACGCAGAGAACCCGCGCTTTACGAGGGCGTATCTAGAGCGACCAAAGATTTGTAAAACCGTAGGATTATTCATATACATTTATTCGTATTGTGATAGATATGGCTAACTCAAGAGAGACAGAATTGGTAAAGTTAGGTTATAAAAAACGAGCGGCTAAAGCCTCTCTAACTCGATTAGAAGCCTACATTAATAGCATAGATAGAGACGCGTTCGATTTAGATGAATTAAAAATAAGAGTCGGAAAATTAGAAGAAACGTACAGAGGTTTTACCGATGTTCAAATTGCAATAGCTACTATAGATGACTCGATCGAGGAGGCAGATTTAATTGTAGAGTCGGAGGAGGTAGAAAATAAATATATTAGAATAAGAGTACTAGCAGAAAGACTAATAAAAAGCAGATTAGACGCCAGTTTAATTGACGAAATGGAGCGTACCGTAATAGAACCTCGCGAAGTTGTAGTTAATAACGAAGAGAGAATGCAAGCGCCCGTACGCAACAGTCAAGTAAAATTGCCGAGAATTGAACTTCCTACTTTTAATGGTAAATATGAAGATTGGTATTCATTTTTTGACATGTTTAATTCATTCGAATCGAGAAATAAGTGACACACAAAAATTTCATTATCTAAGATCATCCTTGAAGGGTGATGCCGCCGAAATCGTGTCATCTTTAGAAATTTTCGGAGCCAATTACGCGGACGCGTGGACGAGATTAAAGGAACGCTATGACAATAAGAGATTAATAGTACAGAATCACATTAGAGCTATTTTCGATTTACCTGCGATAAAGAGAGAAAACGGTAACGCTATCAGACAAATATTAGACGGCGTTCTGAAACACACAAGAGCGCTAAAGGGTTTGAATAGACCGACGGATCATTGGGGTGATCTATTAGTACATGTCGTAGCTGGTAAATTAGATCTTAGAACTATAAAAGAATGGGAAAATACTATCGATTCTACTCAAGTTCCTACTTTTGCAGATTTCATAGAATTTTTGAAGAGAAGATGCCAAACATTGGAAGCAGTGGAAAAAATCGGTAGTAATAATGTAACTGGCCCATCTTTACGTCAAAATAGTCAACACAAAGTTAATAGCTGCAACGTTGCCACTTCCAATGTCAAATGCACATATTGTCAGGGTGAGCATAATGTTTATTCATGCAAGGAGTTTAAACAGTTAACTGTTAACGAACGATTAAAACATGCGAAAATCAAAGGATTATGTCTAAATTGTTTGAGAGGTAAGCATTTGGCGAAAGATTGCATATCTAGGAATTGCAAAATATGTAATAAACGGCACAATTCTCTGTTACATGTCGAAAATAACGATAAATTGGAATCAAAGCCGAAGCAAGATCATAAAGAAACAAATTTGTCCGAAAAAAATGTAGATAATGTAGTATGTAATCATTCTAACTTACCTAAAGTTTTGTCATCAAGTCAAATATTGTTATCCACAGCGGTAGTGAAAATAAAGCATAAAGAAGGTCATTACGTGAAAGCCAAGGCATTGCTAGATAACGGGTCGCATCTAATTTTGTGTCTGATTCATTAGTTAAAAGGGAGAGTCCCGTTAGCGCACGGTGCGATAGCGGACCAACCCGATAGCACACGAAAAATTGACACAATTCCCGATAGCGCACCAACCCGATAGCACACAAAGTAAATCGCGCACAATCCCGATAGCGCACCAACCCGATAGCGCACGGATTCACTTTGCAACTTTTCACGCGAAGCGAGGGGGACGGGGTGGGTGCGGGAGGGGGGGCCGAAGGCCCCCCTTGCACCCCCTTGTGTGTGTGTGTGTGTGTGTGAGAGAGTGCGTGTGTGAGGGGATAGTGCTTTCGTGCGCTATCGGGTTGGTGTGCTATCGGGTTGGTGCGCTATCGGGATTGTGCGCGATTTACTTTGTGTGCTATCGGGACGTGGGCTATCGGGTTGGTGCGCTATCGGGAATTGTGTCAATTTTTCGTGTGCTATCGGGTTGGTGCGCTATCGCACCGTGCGCTAACGGAACCCACTCTAGTTAAAAGATTGAAGCTTGACCTTCGCGATTCGCATATTGAAATAAAGGGCATTAATCAACAAGTGTCTAATGCATTAAAAATAACAGATTTAGAGATAAGTTCTTATTTTGAGTCGTTTACCGCTAAATTACGGTGTGTAGTATTACCCTCCGTTACGCAAAAGGTTCCTAATATAAAGTTAAATAAGGATTTATATAATATACCTAAGAATATTAGATTAGCAGACCCGCAATTTAATATTCCTTCCGAAATAGATTTGCTGATAGGAGTCGAAAAGTTCTGGGATATGATTTGCGTCGGTCAAATCAAGTTAGGCAACGGTAAACCCGTATTGCAAAAAACGTTACTAGGGTGGATCGTAGCTGGCAGGGTAGCATCACCGCGAAATAATATGAGTGTTTCTTGTAATTTCAGTTGTGGGCAGGAATTAGATGAAACTTTGAGAAAATTTTGGCAAATTGAAAATATTGACGGAGCTCAAAACGTGATATCAGAAGATACATATTGCGAGAAACATTTTAAGGAAACTCATGCTAGAAATTCACAAGGTAGATTTATAGTTAAATTGCCTGTAAAGAAAAATATAATTAAAGACATTGGGAATTCAAAGGATATAGCGTTAAAAAGATTCTTGTCTTTAGAAAAAAGATTAGCTAAAGAGCCCGAGTTAAAAGCCGAATACGTTAAGTTCTTAAAAGAATATGAAAATTTAGGACACATGAAACTTGTAGATGATTCACGAAATAAAGCATCGAGGATTTTTTTGCCGCATCAAGCTGTTATAAAAGAATGTAGCGAAACGACAAAGGTACGCGTTGTATTCGATGCATCTAGCAAAGATAGTAAAGGTATTTCATTAAACGATGCGTTATATAAAGGTCCCACTATACAGTCCGATTTGTTTTCAATAATACTAAAGTTTCGTTGTTTTAAGTATGTTCTAACAGCAGACATAGCTAAGATGTATAGGCAAATATTGATTCATGAAGAACAAACGTGTTTGCAAACTATTCTATGGAGAGAAAATTCTTGTGAGCCTATTCAATCTTATGAGCTAATTACGTTAACATATGGGACAAAACCAGCTTCTTTTATAGCAACTAAGTGCAGCAGCTTGCAGAGTACGAAAAAGAGTATTTTCCGGTAGCGGCTAAAGTTGCTCTAACGGATTTTCATATGGACGATTTGCTAACGGGTGCTAATACTAAGAAAGAAATTTTACACTTAAAAGAACAAATGATTAAATTATTAAAGAAAGGGGGTTTCGATTTACATAAATGGCACAGTAATATTATAGAAGACGAGGAAGATGTTTCTGGACAGAAAAATTTTATTGAATTTGAGAAAGGTCAGGAATCCAAGTTATTAGGCATTAGATGGAACTCAACGGAAGATACATTACGTTTTATGGCCCCAGTAAATAATAACAAGGATAGGCGCGTCACTAAACGTATGATATTAGCTGATATTGCCCGATTGTTTGACCCGTTAGGTTTAGTAGGCTCGGTAATAACCTCCGCAAAAATCTTAATGCAAAATTTATGGACCTGGAGAATAGGTTGGGATGACTCCGTGGCAGCTAATATTCAGAACTCTTGGTTGTTATTCAGATCACAATTGTCCGACTTAGAATCTATAAATATACCCAGGTTAGCATTGGATGTTAGTGAAAAGGATAATCTTGTTTTACATGGATTTAGTGATGCGAGCGAGCAGGCTTATGGAGCTTGCATATATATGGTTTACAAAGGTCTAAACGGAAAAATTACTACCACCTTGATGTGCTCTAAGTCGAGAGTGTCTCCGTTGAAGGTTTTATCTTTACCAAGATTAGTTATGTGGCGCTGTATTATTAATTAGATTGATGAATAAGGTGTTGACTAGTTTGAACGTGAAGGTGCATGGCCAAGTTTATTGGACTGACTCTCAAATTGTATTGGCCTGGATAGGTTCGCCGGCTAAAAGGTGGAATACCTTTGTAGCGAACAAAGTAGGCGAAATACAAAGTAGCTCATCGCCAAGCGAATGGCATTATGTAAAGTCAAAAGACAATCCAGCCGATTTAATCTCACGAGGGGCAACCCCCGAACAATTAAAGAATTCTAATTTATGGTGAGGGTCCTAACTGGTTAAAAATAGGAAATAATTTTCAAGAAAAGGAGCGAAGTAAAATTGAAATTGAAATCGATAGTGTACCCGAAGAGCGCAAACGAGCGTTAATCTACTTAAATCGAATACAGGAGCCTATGATAAGATTTGAAAGATTTTCGTCGTTATTAAGGTTATTGCGCGTTACGGCTTATTTGTTAAGGTTCATATATAACCTAAAATGTAAACAACAAAAGCGTAAATTAAAACATTTGTCTGCTGTAGATTTAAAAGAAGCTAGAGACACGTTAGTCAAGTTAATTCAAGCTGAACAGTGGAATAGAGAAATCGAAAGATTAGGAAACAAGCAAGCGTTATGTAAGCAATCAAAGTTAATTAGTCTTAAGCCATACCTAGATAAAAATGGACTGTTACGAGTAGGAGGAAGATTAGAACATTCATACTTACCTGATGAAACCAAGCATCTGTTACTGATTCCTGCTACCCACTATTTCACGAAATTGGTTATTTTAGATCGTCACAGAAGATTGTTCCACGCTGGAATTAACACTACTTTGGCTTCAATTAGAGAAGAATTCTGGATCATATCTGCTAAAACTCAGGTGAAGAAATATTTAAAGGAATACGTGACATGCAGTAAAGCGCATCCAATTCCGAGACATCAGTTGATGGGTCAGTTACCAGCCGACCGAGTGAAAATCTCCAGACCTTTTTCGAAAGTCGGAATTGATTATTGCGGGCCTTTCTTCGTTCGTGACAGAGTAAGCCGAAATAGCAAGCAGTACCAGGCTTATGTAGCAATATTCGTGTGCATGGCTACTAAAGCGGTGCACATCGAACTGGTGGAAGACATGACGTCCGAGGCCTTCATCGGATCCTTGAAACGTTTTATAGCTAGAAGGGGATTGCCTTCTGATATATATTTCGACAACGGGCGTAACTTTGTTGGCGCTGAGCGAGAAATACGACAAATGTTTGCAGAAATGGAGAAGAGGATTCAAGAAGTTACTTCTAAACAAGGAATAGCTTAGCATTTCATTCCCCCCAGAGCCCCTCATTTTGGAGGACTATGGGAGGCTGCGGTGAAAACAATGAAGAATTATCTGAAACGTACAGTCGGGAATGCTGCACTCACCGGCATCGAAATGGCCACCATTTTAACCCAAATTGAGGCAATCATGAACTCAAGGCCATTAACGCCAGTCTCGGACGATCCAAGGGACCTTGAGGCCTTGACACCAGGGCATTTTTTGATTGGAAGCTCAATAGTATCTCTACCAGAAGCGTATGTACAAGAAATTCCGATCAACAGACTATCACGATGGCAGCATGTGGAGCAAATACGGCAGCGTTTTTGGTCCAGATGGTCTAAAGAATATTTAACCACTTGTCAACAACGAATTAAATGGAAAACGGATAATTCGAGCCAGCTCAAAGTAGGTCAATTAGTAATGATGAGAGAAGATGATGTCATGCCGTGGACGTGTACTTTGGCTAGAGTACTGGAAGTACATCAAGGAAAGGACGGAGTGTCACTTTGCGGACAGCCAAAGGAGACTATAAGCGGCCTATTGTAAAGCTAGCGCCTATCCCGTGCGAAGATGTAATTGAGTAACGATTCATTTTAAATATTTAGTTTGTAAGCTTTGATTATCATTATTTTGTTTGTTTTGCGTTTGTTTATTTTATTGGAGTTTAGGATTATATTCTAATTGTCGTTTTATGTTTGAGTATTGAAATGATTTATGTTGAAAATATGTTCATATTTGTCAAGGGGGGCAGTATGTTAGAGCGGATATCAAGCTATGCTATTTGAGTTTCACTGTCGATTTGTTGGCGGTTGCTAGGCGATTGTACGACAGATGGCGTTAGTGAGGAGGACAGTAGCCAGACGATCTGAGCGCGTAAACCAGTAAGCATCTCTTGTAGCAGCTCGTAATAAAGTTTCTTTGTTCACATTAAAAGTTGTGATAATTATTCAACGACAATATCGGAGCGAGTTAGAATCAAGTAGGCTCGCTTATAGCAGCAAATACGAATCCAGTCGTATTAACAATGTATAATTATTTATATAATTGTAATAGAAATTTACAAACATTTACAATACATGATCTTATTCGTAACAGAATAATAAATTTTTATATTTTATATTGTAAAAAATATATAGAAATATAGAATATATAGAACATAATATATAGAAATGTATATATTTATATATACATATGTACACAAATGGTCAAATTTGTTATTGCTCTTGTAAGATACATGAGAAGATACATAATCAATATAATATATATATATATATATATATATATATATATATATATGTATAGTCATGAATAATCATGAAATTGTGTTTAAATTATACATATGACATGCCAGACACATCTATATTTTTCTGTTATCTACATGCTTCGATATGCGTGCGATAAAGAAGCAAAAAGATGTTATCTGATTTTAACATGTTAAACATCCCAGATAACCAAGCGTGCGATTCCCGCACGAGATACTGCTACTGTACTGTTACTGTACTGCCACGAGATGGCGGCGTACGGCGTAATTATACGGTACCAGTACAGAAAGGATATATAGTATATGATATAGCGTATCACTATCGTATCTGTACTGCGTACTATTTGGTACATATCGCACAATAGGAACTGTATCATATCAGTACGGAGTACGGAGTACTGAACATGTATTGAAACCTAAAATGAACCAAACTGAAATATATATATAATAATTAATTAATTGAATATATTAGTAAGAACTTTTTATTAAAATTATTATTCTAAATATTTAATATATTAGGATTTCATTTCTGGATTGTTGTTTAAATAGAGGAATCCTAGCCTCACTATCTTGGCGCGCGTAACCGACGCAAGCGCGGCCGGACGGAATTCTTTTGATTGGTCAACTGTGCTAGTTACCCTATGGAGGATTCACACTGCGTTTATGCGCAATAGTATGGGCGCAATGTAAATCCTCCATAAGATAATCAGCGTAGTTGACCAATAACGGAGTCTCCTCCCAGCGCGACTATTTTGTTTTTCGCTGTGGCATCTTTCTTCTTGGTGATAACGTGAATCCGTACGGACGTGTTTTACTTTCTTCCGTGATTTTCAAGTTATTACAAGGAGTTTTCTATATTTCAAGGATATTTCAAGGATATTTCAAGGATATTTCAAGGATTCAAGGATTCACTTTCATTTATCCAGTATCTGAGGTAAGTAATTTTTCATCTGACAATTAATTTGATAAACTTTTTATATAGTTTTAATGATAGATTGAAATTCATCCGATACCGGCTTTTCATTTTCAATTTTCTTTCCAGTTTTCATTCATTTACGCCTTAGCATCTAAGACGTGAATGAATGAAAAATGGAAAAGAAATTGAGAATGAAAAGCCGGTATCGAATGATTTTTAATCCATCATTAAAACAGTGCTGGGATTTATTTGCATATTTTGGCGCGATTTCGTGATTCACGCGTATTGCCGCCCATTCCCCGCTCGCGCGTTAGCAACGAATTGTTAGATACGCGTAACTAAGGAGCGCGGCGCTTCGTCTCAGGAGCGTCCGTACATGTAAGAATGTCCAAATATAAAAATAAGAATACTTTTCTAAAAGCACCGCAAAAATTCTCAAAATTAAAATTTTTTCTTTAATATTTAATATTTTACTCATGTAAAATATTATTATATTTAGAGAATTTTTGCGGCGCTTTTAGAAAAGTATTGTCATATTATTATATTATGACAACATTCTTACATACGGACGCTCCTCAGACGAAGCGCCGCGCTGCTTAATAACGTGTATCTGGCGACTCGTTGCTAATGCGCGAGAGGTGAATGGGAGGCAATACGCGTAAATTACAAAATTGGACCGAAATGTGCAAGATCCCAACACTGTCTTAAAACATATATATGACATATATACCCAGACTAAGCATTCTCTTGGGGAAGTGAAGTCGAAAATTGACAGGGCTCCAGATAATACCACATTCGAAATCGGGACATAAAACGTCTTGAAGATGTCATTAAAATGACTTTACGACATCTTTAAGACGTCTTATGTCTCGATTTTGAATGTGATGTTGTCTGTGATCATAGCTGATCTAAGTTATGAGCAGTTGTCTTTAACATCTATCTATCTTTATTTGTCCGAAATCATGTGCTTGCACGAGATGACAATGAGCGTCATGAAATCTACAGATAAAAAAATATTTTAATGCATATATTAAAATATTAATATATTTATATATTTTGGGAAGAAATATTTTCACTTAAAATTGAAACAGCTTCAATAAACGTATATTTAAAAAAAATACATAGATAGATATGTTAAAGAAGCTTTTTCTTTAACATATTCTATATTAATTAATGTTACATATTCTTTATGCGATATGTCGGCACGTAAAAGATTTTTTTTACATACTATACAATTTTTAAATTTTTTGGTCGACAATACTTTTTTTATAATCCAGCCAGTAATGTATAATCTATTATTTTCCTGTTACGGATATGCTTTATGTATTTTTTCTATATTTTTAATTTGAAATGATTCTATTAAAAAATTCTTTTCGATGGTTTGTTCTGTAATATTATTTATACAAGTAGCATTTTTTACAGATTGTTTTAAATTAAATAATAAATCGCCATTATTTATACTTTTGTAATTAAAGTAAAATTATTAATTAATAATGTTTCATATGATCCGCAGAATTGAGTACACGAAGGATTTATATTGGTACGTTTATAGCTATAGGTAATACTAAAAAGATTTTCTAAAGAATCTTGATTAATATTTCTTGTTTTTAAAAATGTTATTCTTGCATTATCAATTGTTCGCGAATCATTCAGGCATCATTAGGGCAATTTAGAATCGGGCGCGCTGTTGCTAGCCGCGTAGCACGCAACGCCCGCCTGGCGGCGCCACCTCTCGAGCCTGCATATCACGTGACCCTGTACGGGCCCAAAAGTGGGGCTTCTTCTCTGGAAGCTACACCAGTCGCTCTCTACACGTTGCCCTCGTGCATGTGAATTGTGTCGCTCTCCCTTATCTCACTCATTAGTCAGCTTTGCTAACTGCTTTCTGTGTTCCTGCTCTGCACTTGCTTATGTTAGCACGCTTTCCCTTGCTCACCGGTGTCGGAATCTCGTGTTATCTGCTCACTTCAAGAATACGCCTCACCGCACGAGAGCTGTTCCTCGTGCGTGCCACGTGCTCATCCTAGCTCCCGGCATCTAGAATTCATATTGCTCATTATAACGGAAGTGTGGTGTTTGAACGTCGCATACAACGACGGGCTCATCAGCACTGCTCAACGTGAACAATCAAACCGCTCATTTTGCTATCTGCTCTATAAAACTAGATCGACTGTTTCACCGGCCATTAATGTGTGTGTGCTTGTCCCCTCACTTTGGCCGTCTCGCCTCGCGCGTCCGAAGAGTCGGTGCGAGCCGCGTTCGGTTACCACCTGCCGCCGATTATTTGATAAGCAATTATCAAACATCTTTTGGTCCTTCGAGCCGGATCGTGCGAGTTTGAGAAAGTGTACGTATAAGGACGATCTCTCACCGTACGTGTGTGTACGCACGATCGGACAAAGCGCTCATTTTGCGTGTTGTGCTGGCAAGGTCATAGCGTGTGTTTACGTGCTCAAGGACATTCTCGTGTGTGCCTACGTGCACACAGCCGGTGTTCACGTGATTTCGGTACGCAGCTCAACGGTCATTCCATAGCAGACTATAAAGGCACGCTCCCATCATCGAATTCATCATGTCGGATGACGATAAAGGTAACTCAAAAACTCTCGGAGTGCCGACTGCGGGTCGAGCCTCCAGACCTGTCACGCCGACCGGATCTGCCGCCTCATCACGAAATGTCTCTCCTGCTGGCAACACTCGTGCTCAGTCTACGCCGGCTCAATTATCAACGGAGCTCATACTTAAGGTGCAAGCTCAAAAGGGGAGGCTCACTTTAATAAAGGAACTCCAGGATAACCTTCCAAGCTCAAAGGAGGAGCTGCTGGAATATAAAAGGCACATAGATGACACGTTTAAGATGTTTTCCAAAGTGCATTCATACTTTGAAACGGTGTGGCCGGCGGAGTGCCTGGATTATGAGTACTTCTCAAATGATTGGTACCTAGACGCTCAACGAATATACACATCATTAACGAGGGAGATTGCAAGACTTCGAAGCTCATTTCCACAGGATACAGCCTGCTCATCAGTCTGCCCAGACACCACCCCTCATACAAAACTTCCGGACATTTCGCTCCCTGAATTCAAAGGAGAGTATTCAGAATGGCCGACATTCAGCGATCTCTTTAAGAGTCTGATAATAGACAACTCCAAACTATCTGATGTAGAACGACTTCATTATCTACGTGGATGCCTTAAAGATGCACCAGCTCAACTCATCGCCAGCCTGCCGCTCACGGGAGCTTCGCTCTCACAGTCTTGGGATCTACTCACATCACGCTATGAAAACAAGCGTCTCATAGTGCAATCTCACTTCGACAAACTTTTCGGAATCACAACGGCGCAGAAAAACTCCAGCTCATTGAATCTGCTCATCACCACTGTGTCAGAGACTCACAAGGCGCTGCTCAATCTCGGTGTGACCACCACTCTCGGCGATAACATGATGGTCTATCATGTTTCAAAGCACTTAGATCCAGCAACCAGAGAAGCATGGGAATTGTCTCTCGGCTCCGCAAAGGAATATCCCTCTTGGGAAAAGATGAGCTCATTTTTAACCGCTCGAGTGAGGGCTCTAGAAAGAATCGAGGCAGCAAAAGGAACAGGCTCACAGACATCCTCACAACGGACATCTCCTCACGCAAGGGATCAAAAGAACGGCTTTAGCTCACGAACTGCGGCGTTCGCTCATAGCTCAACAGCTCATCCGTGCGACCAGTGTAAAGGGTCTCATTATATAGTCGCATGTGAACAATTCAGAAGATTGCTGCCTGTAGCACGCCGAGCTATTGTAAGTGAGAAAAGGCTATGTTTCAACTGTCTAGGCAGGCATAATGTAAAGGCGTGTAGATCAACTCAGAAATGTAAGACGTGCGCTGGGCGGCATCACACGATGCTGCATGACCCTGGCCACGTCAGCTCAACGAAGGACACCGTTCAGCCCTCAACATCAACAGCTCAATAATTACTTGGTGCAGTCGCCCATTCCTGCTCATTTCCACAAAGTTTCTGCTCAGCTCTCCTCGAAACTGCTCTTGCGCAAGCCATCACTAAATTAACAGCTCATCCGGTTCGCCTGCTCATTGATTCAGGCTCAGAATTAACGTTTATATCTGAACAGCTCACCCTTCAGCTCAACCTTTCTCGGCATGCATCATCGCTCACTATCAATGGAATAGGAGGATCCCGATCAACTCAGACTCTCGGCTGCACTCAACTTCAGTTGAAGTCCCTCCATTCAATGGAAACCGTGACCATTGAAGCACACATCTTAAAAAGGCTCACATCGTTGATCCCATCTATCAAAGTCACTCCTAGTGACTGGCCACATTTTAACGGTCTTTCTCTTGCAGATCCTGAATACCATCGTCCTAGAGCAGTGGACATCATCGTTGGGGCAGATCATTACGGCTCAGTTGTCAAGCCTCAGATCATTAGAGGTGACGCGACATCATCAGTTGCCCAGCTCTCAATCTTTGGGTGGATTCTCATTGGACCAGTGAATGTGGCCAACTCAGCAAGTGTGCACGCTCACCAAATAACAGCTCATCAACAGAATGCTCTCAATGAGCTTCTAACAAGGTTTTGGGAACAAGAGGAAGTGCCATCAACGGCTCAAACAACGCTGACTCCAGCAGAAGAAGAATGTGAGGCTCACTTTCAAGGTACTCACACCAGAGACATTTCAGGACGCTACATTGTGCGGATCCCACTCAGTTCATCACCCTCAGCTCTAGAAGAGTCTCGAGAGACAACATCAAGATGTCTTAAACGAACAATTCGTCGATTGAGCAAAGATGCTCAATACCACCAACTCTATACGACATTTCTCAAAGAATACGAGGATCTCGGACATATGAGGAAAATCACTGATGGGGGATCGCAACTCAGGAAAAACCTGGCACATGACTCTTCGGAGTCAGGAGGGTTAAGGGTCCTGAGGGAAGATTCAATCAACCCGTCTTTGGCTCATCCACCATTCTACCTGCCCCATCACGAAGTGCTCAAACCGGACAATACGTCAACGAAGCTCAGAGTCGTTTTCAACGGCTCGAGTCCAACATCCTCTGGGAAATCTATCAACGACATCATGCACACCGGTGCAAATCTACTGCTCAATGTCATGGACGTGCTCATATGGATCCGTCATCATCGCCACATCTTTGCGACTGACATTACAAAGATGTATCGGCAAATCAAAGTACACAAAGAGGATTGGAATCTGCAGCGAATCTTATGGATTGATGACCAACTCAACGAGATTCCTTTCCATCTCACTACCGTAACATACGGTACACGAGCAGCTCCCTTCTTGGCCACGAGAGTATTACTACAACTGGTCAACGACGAAGGCAGCTCATTTCCACTGGCGGTTCCATCACTAACGCATGGACGTTATGTGGACATCTTCGGGGGAGCGGACACAATCTCAGAGCTCAAAATTGTCGCTCATCAAATCATAGGCTTGTGCAACGCGGGCGGTTTCCCCCTCGCAAAATGGCATGCAACAGATCAACAATTTCTCACTGACATCTCAGTATCGTGCTCTAAAACGAATACAGTATCATTGGACGACTGCGAAACCAAATTACTCGGACTCAAATGGATTCCTCAGGAAGACAAGTTTATTTTCTCATCAAAGTCCAACTCACCTCCAAGGAAGCTCACCAAACGCCTCATTCTATCTGAAGTGGCTGAGATATTTGATCCTCTCGGTTTTGTCTCACCGGTAGTAATAAAGGCCAAGGTTTTATTACAAGAATTATGGTTACTCAAGCTCGGCTGGGATGATCCCTTACCAGCCTCTCTCAGCATAAGGTGGCTTTCAATCAGAAACCAACTCAACGCGCTGGCCAGCGTCTCAGTTCCACGATGGCTCAATACGTGGAGTGACTCCACCGTGGAACTTCATGGTTTTTCGGATGCTTCTCAGCTCGCCATGGGAGCAGTCATTTATTTGACTGTTAACTCACTGTCCACTGGCTCGCACTCCACTGGCTCACGCTCAATATTAGTGTGCTCTAAAACGAAAGTAGCACCTCTCAAGAAGTTGACGATTCCACGATTAGAACTCACAGCAGCGCTCATGCTCACAAAACTCGCCTCTCACGTTAAAGCCACACTGCAGCTCAAGGTAGGCGCAACTCATCTGTGGACAGATTCTCAAGTGACTCTCAATTGGATCAGATCGCACTCATCTCGCTGGAAGGATTAGGAACTCGCTCAGGAACCGAGTAACGCAAATTCAAGAATTATGCACAGATACCACCTGGCGTCATGTTCCTGGCAGTATGAATCCTGCGGATTGTGCATCGCGAGGCGTTAACACCGACCAGCTCAAGGACCATCCATTGTGGTGGACCGGGCCACAATGGCTCACTAAAGATCAAATGGAATGGCCCTCTCAACCAGAATTGTCATCATCACTTGGCAGTTCAGAAGCTCGAGCAGGAATCTCATTAATTGTCAGTGCATCAAGCCCAGAATATCACTGGGACTTGATCTACCGATATTCATCGCTCAATACACTACTCAGAATTACTGCTCTTTGTACAAGATTCATCGGCAAGCTCAGGAACTCCCTCGACACATCCCCATCTCTCATCTCACCAAAGGATCTACAACAAGCCAGGCTCTTATGGATCAAGGCAACGCAAACGGCATACTTCTCTCATGAAATTAAGCTGCTCACAAAGGGATCATTGTTACATCACTCTCATGCGTTCTCAAGACTCACTGCATTTATCGACAAAGGGGGTGTAGTAAGAGTTGGAGGAAACTCAGCTCACTTTTGAAGAATACTCTACACTGCTTACTCAAATTGAAGCAGTACTCAATTCGCGACCGCTCGAACCGTTAAGTGACGATCCTGAAGATATTTCAGCGCTCACACCTGGGCATTTTCTCATCGGGGGGGCTCTAAATTCAATTCCAGAACCATCATTAATCGATCTCTCAACTCCTAGGTTATCTAGATGGCAGCTCATCCAGCAGAAAGCACAGCAGTTCTGGTCTCAATGGTCGGCTCATTATCTACAACGTCAACAAGCAATCTCAAAATGGCATCATCTCTCGAATCACATCAAAGTTGGAACATTGGTGCTGCTCACGGATGAAAGATTACCCCCTTCAAAATGGCCACTAGCAAGAGTAGTGAAACTACACCCAGGAAAGGATGGACTCACCCGGATCGTTACAATCAAGACAGCGACAACACAGCTCACGCGCCCGATAGTCAAGCTCGCCCCATTATCGATTCACTCGAGCGGGTTCCGTTAGCGCACGGTGCGATAGCGCACCAACCCGATAGCACACGAAAAATTGACACAATTCCCGATAGCGCACCAACCCGATAGCCCACGTCCCGATAGCACACAAAGTAAATCGCGCACAATCTCGATAGCGCACCAACCCGATAGCACACCAACCCGATAGCGCACGAAAGCACTATCCCCTCACACACGCACTCTCTCACACACACACACACACACACACACACGGGGGGGTGCAAGGGGGGCCTTCGGCCCCCCTTCCCGCACCCACCCCGTCCCCCTCGCTTCGCGTGAAAAGTTGCAAAGTGAATCCGTGCGCTATCGGGTTGGTGCGCTATCGGGATTGTGCGCGATTTACTTTGTGTGCTATCGGGACGTGTGCTATCGGGTTGGTGCGCTATCGGGAATTGTGTCAATTTTTCGTGTGCTATCGGGTTGGTGCGCTATCGCACCGTGCGCTAACGGGACCCTCCCGATTCACTCATAGACCAGTTATACATCAGCAATACTTGCTGATGGCGGGCGGAATGTTCGCGAATCATTCAGGCATCATTAGGGCAATTTAGAATCGGGCGCGCTGTTGCTAGCCGCGTAGCACGCAACGCCCGCCTGGCGGCGCCACCTCTCGAGCCTGCATATCACGTGACCCTGTACGGGCCCAAAAGTGGGGCTTCTTCTCTGGAAGCTACACCAGTCGCTCTCTACACGTTGCCCTCGTGCATGTGAATTGTGTCGCTCTCCCTTATCACTCTCATTAGTCAGCTTTGCTAACTGCTTTCTGTGTTCCTGCTCTGCACTTGCTTATGTTAGCACGCTTTCCCTTGCTCACCGGTGTCGGGATCTCGTGTTATCTGCTCACTTCAAGAATACGCCTCACCGCACGAGAGCTGTTCCTCGTGCGTGCCACGTGCTCATCCTAGCTCCCGGCATCTAGAATTCATATTGCTCATTATAACGGAAGTGTGGTGTTTGAACGTCGCATACAACGACGGGCTCATCAGCACTGCTCAACGTGAACAATCAAACCGCTCATTTTGCTATCTGCTCTATAAAACTAGATCGACTGTTTCACCGGCCATTAGTGTGTGTGTGCTTGTCCCCTCACTTTGGCCGTCTCGCCTCGCGCGTCCGAAGAGTCGGTGCGAGCCGCGTTCGGTTACCACCTGCCGCCGATTATTTGATAAGCAATTATCAAACATCAATAATTTTCAATATTTTTTTTAATTTACGTAAAGTAAATATCTATCTTTTTGGTTGATTTTTTAAATTCATGTAAAGTAAAAAAAAATTTTAGATGAAAACGATATTAACTTTTAGTTTTTATAAATTTTTATATTTTTAATACATTATTTTTATAAAACATTTAAAAAATAATATAAAATAATTATATATATGTTATATACCAATTATTTTTAAATAATATTATTTTTCAAAAACTAAAATCTCTAAATATAAATAAAATTATTGTAATTTAAAGCATTATTCAAATATATTGAACTTCACTCTACGTACATTGATTGTGTAATTAAGATTTTCATTCATTAAACAGTTTTTAAAATCTATCTTTGAGAAATACTTTATGTTCTTTAGTTGCATATTAAAAAATGATCTTTGAATTGGAATTAAACTATAAATTATATATATAATACTGTTTACAAAATTGTATATCCAAATTTTTTTGCATTTTTCAGGCTCCTATAATTAACTATTTTTTCTTTCATCTGGTTTCTGTTTTGCTAGCATTATAGCTTCTTGTATATTTTTTCGGTTTTTGGTGTTAAGTAAGATTGTCTTGTTATAGAAGCAAGTATACTTCTTGAAGTTTTTGATGTACTTGAACGATTAATTGTTCCATTTATTGAATTATTTTGAATATTTTGTTGAAACGCACCTGTTTCTGCACATATTAAATTATTTATCGAAATTTCACTTATATCCCCACTAATTTCAGATTGTAATTTATTATCAGTTACTATATTTGTTCCATATTGTTCATTTCATAAGTCGGAGCCATTTGTTTCAAATTGTGAATGCTCAGTAATATTTGTATCATATATTTCTGCTTCAATTGCTTCTATATTATATATATTTACATTAAATACTGCATTATCTTTCAATCTTCGACGATTTAGAGTATAGATATAATCTTCAAACAAGAAATACAAGTGATATATTTTATATTTCCTTAATCCTCTGGTAAAACATTTGAAATAATATCATTATTTATAGCTTCTTTCCATGCTAATGTGACATTTTTTGGAAAGAAATGATCAGAGGCTCTTGAATCAAGAGACACGGTAGTGTCTTGCGTCGAGTTCATCTCTCTAGCAAGACGCGCGCCGTGTCTCTTTACGCGAGACGGGAAATTGAGACCAGTTCAGATTATTTCATATTATTATATTACGATAACCGCTGAACGGATCGAGCTCTTATTAGGCTTAATCGATAGCTTATGTTCGAATTATATAGTAAAAGTGTCTTTATTTTTACTCTACGAGCTGTAGAAGTGGAAATATCGCGATATATAATTCTAAAATCGTGAAAATACGATTAAGAAACGTCCACGTCGTGGTCATCATCAAACAATATATATAGAACAAAATTTGGCGTCCGACTGCCGCTGTCGACACCAGATGGCGATAGATCTGGCGTACGACTGTCGCTGTCGATAATATATACACGTATTAACACACGTACGCAACACATGTTACAACAAGTGCTTTAATGTGCCTTGTACGGTGCAAATGTTTGTCGAAATTGACTGTAAGTAAGTTATTAATTAATTAATCGCGTTTAATACAAATACAGGTGAGTTTTATTGTTTGTGTCAATCTTTTTATCATGCGGGAGATTACCGACTGCATAATAAATTGATCGGTACATAAATTAAATGTGTCAATTATTTAGATCGATCGTATCGAAGACCCGAATATAATGTATATAATAATAATAATAATAATACTAAATATGTAACTTTAATAATAATAATAGCAATAAATTCATACTATATAATTTCGGCTTTTAATTTGTTTTAATTGTATACATTATATTTGGGTTTTCGATATATAAGGTCGATCCAAATAATTGACATTTATGTACCGATCAATTTATTATGTAGTCGGTAATCTCCCGCATGATAAAAAGATTGACACAAGGAATAATAAAACTCACCCTGTATATGTAAAATGAAAATATCTATGTATTTCGACATGTTTTCCATGTTCATGTATTAAAGCATTTCACACACATTAAGATAACGTTTATATCTTTAATTTATAATTTTATATAAACTATTTGTGTCTTTAATTTATAACTTTATATAAACTATTTGTGTTGCTGAACGTGCATAAGTAAGATTTTGCATTAAAAAGAAAACTAAAATACAAAATTAAGAAACTTTAAATTAATATAAAATTAAGTAAAAAAATTTAATAAAATTAAGTAAAAAAATTTAATAAAAAAAGTAAAAGTGCTACATATTTTTAAAGACATAATAAACTTTATCTTAACATAAAATTAACTGTATAATCACATTAATTCGGTACAATATTGTTATTATTGTACAATATTTTATATTAAGATAACGTTTATGTTTATAATTTATAACTTTATATAAACTATTTGTGTTGCTTTATATAAACTATTTGTGTTGCTGAACGTGCATAAGTAAGATAGACTTTGCATTAAAAAGAAAACTAAAATACAAAACTAAGAAACTTTAAATTAATATAAAATTAAGTATATACTCAGTATACTCGCTATAATAGACACAGCCAATGCTGCTTGTTACTTATGCACGTTCAGCAACACAAATATAAAATCATATACATATAAAAAAAAGACTAATTTTTAAAGATATAAGAATAAAGTCATATAATAAAAAAGTAAAAGTGCTACATATTTTTAAAGATTTCTTATACAAAAAGAAGTGATCCCTAAAAAAATACCTTTTAAAAAAAGGTAAAGAAAAAGCGTCGAGTTCATCTAAAAACCATCTCACAAAAAATAGCTATCACAAAAACTAGCTACCTTTATTTACAAAAAGTACTGATATAAAAATTGCGTCAAGTTGGGGTGCAATTTCACTTTAACTTTGTTAGTGTTATTAAATTTTATACATATGTGCTTTTATATAATCCGCTGCTGACAAATAAGTAGAAGTTCCGTTTAAAATCTATTAGATTTTTGTCATAAAGAACATTTTTGTTAGAGTTGAATCAATTTTTTAAAATAAAAGATTACGTCAAATGATTTTTAAATTTTCTAGAAAATTAAAATAAGATTAACTTATTTAAAAATTAAAAATTAAGAAAAATGAAAGATTACGTCAATAATTTTTAAATCTACAAAAATAAAATAAAAGAACAAATTTTTTAAAAATTAAAAATTAAAAAGAATATAAATTAAAAAAATTTTAAATAAAAAAACGGCGCGCTACCAATTTGATTGACAATAATAATAAATGAGCAATTACATACTAGCATTATTTCAATAATTACTAGGTAGCGCCGAGTTTTTTTATTTAAAATTTTTTTAATTTATATTCTTTTTAATTTTTAATTTTTAAAAAAATTTGTTCTTTTATTTTATTTTTGTAGAAGATTTAAAAATTATTGACGTAATCTTTCAGTTTTCTTAATTTTTAATTTTTAAATAAGTTTTTTAATCTTATTTTAATTTTCTAGAAAATTTAAAAATCATTTGACGTAATCTTTTATTTTAAAAAATTGATTCAACTCTAACAAAAATGTTCTTTATGACAAAAATCTAATAGATTTTAAACGGAACTTCTACTTATTTGTCAGCAGCGGATTATATAAAAGCACATATGTATAAAATTTAATAACACTAACAAAGTTAAAGTGAAATTGCACCCCAACTTGACGCAATTTTTATATCAGTACTTTTTGTAAATAAAGGTAGCTAGTTTTTGTGATAGCTATTTTTTGTGAGATGGTTTTTAGATGAACTCGACGCTTTTTCTTTACCTTTTTTTAAAATTTGATTTACAGCATGGTAGAATGCAGATCCATTCAACTTTTACCATATTAGACAAAATTAAAACTGTTGTAGGGACGATTGTCAAACAAATGTGTTTCATTGTACGTTTTTCAATCATTTTCGATCACTTTACACCGTTTTATTCTTAATCTACAGGTAAGATTGCTGAGGTAATTACAACGGACGAGATTTGCAGAATTTGTTAGAGGAATTTTATTTATTCTTATTTATTAAATATATACGACTATTTTCCGAAAGATTCCTAATAATAAATTATTTTCTTTAATTACTTGCAAGCATTGTCTATACATAATTAAATTTTTATTCTTTTCAGGGTTTCATTACATATATTATTAAATTTTGCGTCGACTAGAAAAACTTGTCTATTTTAGTTTAGGCTTTTCCACTTCAAACTGTATTTATTCTTCCTCGGGTAATTTTTTCGTATCATTTATTTATTCCGTTCATATTTTATTTCATCGATATGTTGCGTTTGGCGAATAGGCGTAGTCGCAAGCCTTATCATTTACTATCTGCAGTCTATCGTCGTCGTTTGGAAAAATTAGAAAGAGCTGCACGTAATGAATGTTTACAACAGCAGAATGTAGATATTGTTAATGCTAGAGCCGATTCAGATTTTGTCGATGAAGGTCAAATTCTTGCGGAATGTAGTCCGACTGAGGAAGATGAAATTTTTGTCTCTTCTGATGCACCAGCTGATGATGTGCAATTTGCTCTTAATGAGGTCGATGAAGTATTAAGTTCTTCAGATGTTGTTGAATCCATTTCAGATAATGATGATGCGATGGATATTGAACCTCAAGACATTGATAATTTTCAAGAGCGCCTTGCTGAAGTCTTCGTACGTAGTGATATGTCTCATACACAAGTAAATGCTGTTTTACAAGTTCTTCGAACACATCCTTGTTTATCCACATTGCCAAAAGATAGTAAAACGCTTTTAAAGACTCCACGGACCGCACATCCAATATTTAATATTGCAGGAGGTGAATATCTCCATTTAGGATTTGAGACAGGAATTATTTCCATTCTTCAACAAACCTCTCCGGAACTGATTCCACTTGATACTTTAATGATAAACTTTAGCACAGATGGTGCAACATTAGATGGGCAGGGCAAAATTCAAATGTGGCCAATACAAATTAGGATTGCAAATATTCCTCGAAGTAAATCCGAAATCGTAGGCATCTGGCGAGGCTCATCTAAACCAACTAATGCGCAGAAATTATTCCAATATTTTGTGGATGAAGTTCGGAATGTATTGAATCGTGGAGGAGTTGTTTTTCATAATCAATTAAAACTGATTGAATTAAGGTGTTTCATAGCTGATTCTCCTGCGCGGGCTTTTATACTGGGTCATAAAGGCTATGGCAGTATATTTCCGTGTTCGAAATGTTGGATTCGAGAAAATTGGCTTCGTCGTGGAGTAATAGCTTATCGTGGTATTCAGCACAGGCCCCGTACAGATGAAGAGTACAGACAGCACATTGATGGAGAACATCATACAGATTCTGATTCTGCTTTACTTTCTTTGGGGATGGGTTTGGTAACTCAAACGGTCTTCGACTACATGCACACCGTTTGTCTTGGTGTCGTCCCAAAAATAAATAGCGTTCTTGTTGATGGAAAATATAATCCAAGTTTAAAACTTTCAGCTAGATTACTTGACATTATGACGACACGTTTACAGCAAATAAAAAATTACTGCCCTAAAGAATTTTCGCAGAAACCGCAATTAATGAAAAAATATGGAGGGTTTAAGGCTACGGAAAATCGCCAACTTCTTTTATATACTGCCCCAGTTGCTTATTACGGACTTATAAATCCTGTTGCGTACAAACTTTTTCTTTTATTACATTCCGCTATTCGAATTCTTGTTAGTTCTTCCTTATCAGAAGACCGTCTTAATTTTGCACATACAGCATTAAGCATTTTTGTGAATAGAGCAGAAGATATATATGGTCCAGAATTTCTTTCTTACATTACTCATTGTATTTTACATCTCGTAGATGACGTGAGACGCTTTGGCTCTTTGAATGAATTGTCCATGTTTCCATATGAAAATAATATGATGTATTTCCGCAATGCTTGCCGCAAGCCTCATCAACATTTGCAGCAAATCGTAAATAGGCGATTTGAAAAGTTCCAAGTCAAACAAAATGTTAATATAACTGAGGAAGTGGTGCGTTCCAGTAGACCCTGGGTTAGTCCTGTAGTTTTTGATGTCCCGCTAGATAGTCGCCAGTTTCAAATTTTAGACACAGGAAAATTTCGTATATCGGTAATGAATCAGGATAATACAATAATGTTACAAAATTCAAAGATTTGTCTTGTTCAGAACATCATTCTCTCGCGTGAACATTATCAGTTAGCGGTTAAAGAATTTTGTAGAATTGAAGATTTTTTCGATGTTGGTTTACCATCGTCATCAGTAGATGTCTTCCGATGTTCCTTATTATCTAATGAAGTCATTATAATAGATCTCAATGAAGTGCACAGTAAATGTTTTCGCATGCTTTATTGGCATACTGAAGGGCATAAAGATCCCATTGTTAACGTCTGGATAGTTGCAGTTATTCTACATACTAGAGATTTAGATGATCTTCATTAGGGTTCTGAAATTTTTATTTAGATGAGTCAACGAGGACGAGAGAGAGGAAGAGAAGCGGACAAGGCCTGTATGTTGAAAGCATTGAAATTATTAAATACAGATATTGGAAAATATCGCACATCCCAACCTCAAGAATTGCAACGAACATATGCAAAGAAAAACACACAAGGACAAAACATGACACCCACAATTACACAAAGACAGACATCATCATTACCACAATTCCCAGTATCATCATCCCTGCATGCTCCATCATCATCATTCTTACCTGCACAATCTTTTGAACATATGCTCCCTCCATCAGCACCATTACAACATAAACAAACATCATCACGCTCTCCTTCACCAGCCACAAAATCATTCACTCAAAACATTCATCCATCATCAAAACTACAAAATAAACAAACATCATCACGCTCTCCTTCACCAGCCACAAAATCATTCACTCAAAACATCCATCATCAAAACTACAAAATAAACAAACATTATCACGCTCTCCTTCACCAGCCACAAAATCACACAAAACATTCATCCACTATCAAAACCATTACCACAACATAAAGAAATATCACGACAACTACCATCACCTGTACAACGCAATCGCCTATCACAAGCCAAAGGACACGAAGAAGAGTGGACAGAAGATGAGGGAACATCCCGTGAGATAGTTCGGTCTTTAAAGTAAGTTTCGAAAATGATTATGACAATAATAGTCGTCTATGTGCACGAATTGATTTAATTTCAGAATGATCAGGGCGCAACTACGTCGTATGGAAGAGCGACAAATTTCGATTGAAAAAAAACCGAGTAAGTATTAATGATTTTACAAAGAAATAGCAAGCAACTTGAATTTAATAAATGAATTTTTAATTCCTTAATTTTTTTTCTGCAGTGAAAATACAATTACTATAAAACGACTAATACGAGAGTCTGCAGTGAGGAGACAAGTGAAGCCACCAAATATTTTGTTTCGAACCGTGGACGATTTCTTGGCCTTCGAAGAAGTTGACGAAGAAATTTACAATGATTTGGTAAGAAGTTTTTCTATAAATATATATTTACAGTAATTCAATATTTACTACAAAAATTTTATTACAGGTGGCGTACTTCGTTTATCTTGGACGGGCCAATCCAGTTGATTGCGCTGCAGAGTATTTTCGCAGCGTATTTTCCGAAGATGAGGAGGTTTCATTACACATCACTTTGAACGGAAGAACTGGACCAGGGGGATGCAAATTGCGAGATAGTCGCTTCGCTCAAGCATGTCAAGGTTCGTAAAGAATAGTTTTTCAGTGTTTATAATTTAAATTGAATGCATACATTGATTTTATATTCTACATTGAATACATGACGATAAAAGTAAGATGTTTCTCATGAATTTTTCCAGATGCCATAAACACCAACAAACATTTTCTGAACCCCAACAACGTAGAATTCCACGAAGCGTTGGAAAATGCTCTTAAAACCAGAAAATGGCGTTACAACAGGAAGCGACGACAAGCCCCTCTTCATGAAGATAATGAAGAATTTATAAATCGACGCCGGCGAATAAACAACCCGGAAGAGGATACTATACACGGTAAAAAATTTTTTATTTATAATCATGTATAACTATAAAAATTCTATAGAAATACATAAAATTATGTATAAGCTATTATACAGGGTGTCCGGAGTCGACCGCACCACCCGTCGTTTGCAGGTAGAGGGAGTTAATCTGAACAGAAAAGTACTTTACCACTTTGCAATTTTCGCAATAATTAACGAGAAATTAATTTAAAAAGATCGTATTGGCCGAGCTTTTGAAATTAATTTCTCGTTAAATATTGCGAAAATTGCAAAATGGTAAAGGACTTTTCAGTTGAGTTAACTTCCTCTATCTGCACACGACGGGTGATGCGGTCGACTCCGGACATCTTGTATAATAGTTTATACATAATTTTATATATTTATATATAATTTCTATATAATTTTATATACATGGTTATATGGTTATAAATAAACAATTTTTTACCGGGTAGGATTCGAGGACACCCAGGAGGAAACTGAGGACGCCAACGAAAATGAAGATGAAATGGAGGACACTCAGGACACGGATGGAGTGGAGGACAATGATATGGAAGACATGCAGGATGAAGCTGAGTACCTCGAAACCCAAAATAATATAGACGACGACCTGGAGAAGAACATGGCACAGGACGAAGATCTGGAGGCGTTATTGGAAGAGCAGGAAAATTTTTTTCAGGAAGGTAAATAAAGAAATATAATAATTTATAGTAATTATATATAAATTATAAAAATTTATTAAATGTAACTTATTAATTAAAGAAGGAAAAATGAAAGTTAAGAATAAAACTTATTTGTATTATAATATAAAATATAATATAAGATATATAAAAAATAACTTTTCCAGATCTATCCGAGATTGATAGCGAGATAGCTCTTTTCAGCAGTCCACCAGACTGCTAATAAGCTGTTGGAAAGAAAAACTGCTGCTGGTGAGTTTTCTTTCTTGGAGAAGCAGTATCAAATTTGGATGTGCTTCATAGAGAACGGCGGGGTGGGGCCGTCCTCACCCCTAATTTATTTGTTTTCTTTTTCAGGATTAAATATTATGGAGAGGCAAATTGTTTGGTTGTGCCTCACAGGGAACGGCGGGGTGGGACCGTTCTCACCACTAATTTATTTGTTTTCTGTTTCAGGGTAAAGTATGGGGAGGCAAATTGTTTGATGTGCCTCACAGGAAAGGGCGGGGATGAGGCCCTTCCCTTTTCATAATTTTTTTTTATTAATAATAAATTGTTAATTATATAAAAATTATATACATATACATATATACATTACACACACACACACACACACACACACACACACACACACACACACACACACACACACACACACACACACACACACACACACACACACACACACACACACACACACACACACACACACACACACACACACACACACACACACACACACACACACACACACACACACACACACACACACACACACACACACACACACACACACACACACACACACACACACACACACACACACACACACACACACACACACACACACACACACACACACACACACACACACACACACACACACACACACACACACACACACACACACACACACACACACACACACACACACACACACACACACACACACACACACACACACACACACACACACACACACACACACACACACACACACACACACACACACACACACACACACACACACACACACACACACACACACACACACACACACACACACACACACAGGGTGATTCTAAATAACTTTATGCTTTTGCAAAAACAAAATCTTGACCGAATTCTAAGACGATTTTTCCTTTAGCAAAATTTCGTTTGAAGCTTAGTTTTTGAATTATTAAAAGAAGTAGTTAACGTATGACGGGTCGAATACAAGAGACAGGCAAGGGTGGCGCGATTCACCGTCAGACGCTGGTGCTTACGCCGGGCGCCTGCTGCGATCAGCTGGTCGCTATACACATACAGACACATGCGAACACATACATTCTCTCTCTGTCTGTCTGTCTGTCTGTCTGTCTGTCTGTCTGTCTGTCTGTCTGTCTGTCTCTCTCTCTCTCTCTCTCTCTCTCTCTCTCTCTCTCTCTCTCTCTCTCTCTCTCTCTCTCTCTCATTCGCTCACTCATCTGTATTTTTTTTTTTTTTTTACGAGAGAGGGGAAAATGCATTTTATGCATACCCACCAGTCGATCTAGTGAGTTATGTGGGACTCGAGTACTAAGTCGAATTACCAACTCGGTACTCCCTACCCACTAAAAACCCCTCTCTTTTCACGAATTTCTTTTGACACACTGTCCCTCTGACTTCCCGAGATCTGTTTTCACATAACGTCAAAAAAGTTATTATTACCTTGTTCGATGACTTTTGATGTATTGCTGTAATTGCTTGAAGGAGAAATGAATTTTCCGATAGATCGTACGTTCTCAAATTGAACGTAGATATCACGTTGCAAAAGACAAGAAATCGACACTAAATTATTAACTGAAAGTTTTTCTTCTTTCATGAACTGTATTCTTTTATAAACTTTAACGTAATCACATTTATTTACTCACTCGATGAGACGAGAAATTTACTAATGACTCTATCACTAATCATTATTAATCACTGTCGAATAATAACTGTTGGTGTTAATATTATTATTATCATGAATGTGTGTGATATCCATACATCGTATCTATTTAAAAATTAATTAGATTAAATAAGTGTTTTTAAAATATTTATTACTTTTACTATTATCATATAAAATATTAATATTAAATATTTATTTAAGATAATAGTAAAAGTAATAAACATTTTAAACACTTATTTAATCTAATTAATTTTTAAATAGATATCATACGATGTATGGATATCACACACATTCATGATAATAATAATATTAATATGTTAAATGTTTATTATGTTTACCGCATTCTTCAATCGAACACATGATCGCGTTCGATAGCGCCAGTAATACCTTAACCTACCGCAACCTACCATGACAAAAAACTACTTGCAGTCGCCGAGTAATTATCGTCGCATTGTCGCGTCGTGTAGAAATGTGTCCGCGCGTGTTTCTTTCATCGAGTGATTTTTAATCGCCAACAGTTATTATTCGACAGTGATTAATAATGATTAGTGATAGAGTCATTAGTAAATTTCTCGTCTCATCGAGTGAGTAAATAAATGTGATTACGTTAAAGTTTATAAAAGAATACAGTTCATGAAAGAAGAAAAACTTTCAGTTAATAATTTAGTGTGGCTTTCTTGTCTTTTGCAACGTGATATCTACGTTCAATTTGAGAACGTACGATCTATTGGAAAATTCATTTCTCCTTCAAGCAATTACAGCAATACATCAAAAGTCATCGAACAAGGTAATAATAACTTTTTTGACGTTATGTGAAAACAGATCTCGGGAAGTCAGAGGGACAGTGTGTCAAAGGAAATTCGTGAAAAGAGAGGGGTTTTTAGTGGGTAGGGAGTACCGAGTTGGTAATTCGACTTGGTATTCGAGTCCCACATAACTCACTGGATCGACCGGTGGGTATGCATAAAATGCATTTTCCCCTCTCTCGTAAAAAAAAAAAATACAGGTGAGTGAGCGAATGAGAGAGAGAGAGAGAGAGAGAGAGAGAGAGAGAGAGAGAGAGAGAGAGAGAGAGAGAGAGACAGACAGACAGACAGACAGAGAGAGAATGTATGTGTTCGCATGTGTGTCTGTATGTGTATAGCGACCAGCTGATCGCAGCAGGCGCCCCGCGTAAGCACCAGCGTCTGACGGTGAATCGCGCCACCCTTGCCTGTCTCTTGTATTCGACCCGTCATACGTTAACTACTTCTTTTAATAATTCAAAAACTAAGCTTCAAACGAAATTTTGCTAAAGGAAAAATCGTCTTAGAATTCGGTCAAGATTTTGTTTTTGCAAAAGCATAGTTATTTAGAATCACCCTGTATATATATAATTGTTAATTATATAAATTATATTTATATACATATACACATATATAGGATGTCCCGCGACTGGAAGTCCATACTTTAAGGGCGTCTTGCTGATGTCACGCTGTATATATTATACATAGACCTATACACGTATACATTATATACATATATACATATTCAGTAAACACAAAATAACAATAATATAAAATCAATATATATATGTTATTATTTACCACTCAACAATGTAATTGTTATACAACACATAAAATGTTTGCAGTTACATTACTAAGTGGGAAATTATAACATTATATTACTGTTGCTTTGTGTTTACTGATATACAGGGTGACCCGCAACGTGATGTCCACACTGAAACTGTGTATTCTTTGTGTCATTCTAAGTCAAAAAGTCTTAATACACATATGCCCTAAAGTCGCTTGTTTCAAAGTTATAGCGAAAAAATGCAAAAGTACTTATTTCTCGCACTAATGCGAGAAAAGCACCTTTATGATTTACTTTATCGCACTAGTAGTGCGGAAATAACAGGCATTACAAAAAATATTGTATGTATGGCATGTGCGGAAGACACATGTGAGACTACACCCTGTATATATAGGGTGGGCCATTATAATGTCCCAAATATCTCTTTTCCTACGCCTTTTACAAAAAATGTTTTGTACAAAAGTTGTATGATTTCAAGGGGGACATAAGATGGTGTCATTAATTTGACCTTGAATAGTTACTTGAAGGTCACGTGAAGGTCACCTTCAATTTTTTAAATGGAACCGCCTACTTTTTATTGCATATTCTTGCAGCTCATCTCGAGAGCTTTTCAAAACACTATAATTAAGTTAGTTTTCATTAAGTACTTTCCGAGTTATGAGGCTTGAAATCATTTCTTAATTTTACATAAACTATGAAATATCTTGTAAAATATTCATTTTTCGATTATCTTACCTTAATACTTTTATATAGAAAATAATGAAAGGAATCAATTGGTGTAAAGAAAACACATAGTTGTTTCGAAGAAAAAATATGTAATTTGCAATTAACAATTACATATTTTTTCTTAAAAGTAACTGTGTTTTCTTTACACCAATTGATTCCTCTCATTATTTTGTACATAAAAGTATTAAGGTAAGATAATCGAAAAATGAATATTTTACAAGATATTTTATAGTTTATGTAAAATTAAGAAATGATTTCAAGCCTCATAACTCGGAAAGTACTTAATGAAAACTAACTTAATTATAGTGTTTTGAAAAGCTCTCGAGATGAGCTGCAAGAATATGCAATAAAAAGTAGGCGGTTCCATTTAAAAAATTGAAGGTGACCTTCACGTGACCTTCAAGTAACTATTCAAGGTCAAATTAATGACACCATCTTATGTCCCCCTTGAAACCATACAACTTTTGTACAAAACATTTTTTGTAAAAGGCGTAGGAAAAGAGAATATTTGGGACATTATAATGGCGCACCCTGTATATACAGGGTGTAGTCTCACATGTGTCTTCCGCACATGCCATACATACAATATTTTTTGTAATGCCTGTTATTTCCGCACTACTAGTGCGATAAAGTAAGTCATAAAGGTGCTTTTCTCGCATTAGTGCGAGAAATAACTACTTTTGCATTTTTTCGCTATAACTTTGAAACAAGCGACTTTAGGGCATATGTGTATTAAGACTTTTTGACTTAGAATGACACAAAGAATACACAGTTTCAGTGTGGACATCACGTTGCGGGACACCCTGTATAGTATAAAATTTTCCTCAACTTTTTAAAAAAATATTTAATTTTAATACCTAATAATTTTACATACATGTATTAAATACATGTATTAAAGTAAATAAATAAATTCTTCAAAATCTAATTTAAAATAATTGTTTTTTTTACTGAACCATTATAATATAAAAAAAGGGGCGTGGAAGGGGAAAAAAGGGAAAAAAGCCGGTACGAAAATTCATTCCCGTTCTGGTACTCTATTGGTACTGTGAAAGTACAGCGTACGATTATAACCTAATATCAAGCGCACAATGGCGCTACGGTAGCCGTACCGCGTACCAGTACGATGTACTGATAACGTACGCTTACGGTACGCACGTACCTGGTAAGTACGGTACTGATACGCAGAGTACGACGTACGCTTACCGTACCAGTACCGTGGAAGTATTTTGTTATCTGGGATGATTAAAAATTATTCTTTGTAATATACATATATGGTTTATGTATATATACTATTGTCGGTAATGGCGAAATTAAAATTGTCGGTATTATCGACAATTTCAATTACGCTTAGATGAGGGCGCTATCCCGTCGGAGTTCGGTCGTCATTTTAGGATCCCCTTAAGGTAGAGAATATTGTCACTACTACTGCTAATGATTTTTTCATTATTGGTCGAAAATTCTCCGGTTTAAATGATCTATATTCTGAACCATGTAATTCCGCCTTGTTGGGAATTAATAAATCGAAAGGATATGAAAATTTATCGGCTTGGCCTCTAACATCTGTTAAGATAAAATATGTGAAACTTGACTTGTGCAGTTCTAATACATTTGTACTTCTACCATTATTGCATAATGTATGTACATCTTTTGTGTGTGTATGTATTTGCATGTCCTGTTGTTATGTACATTGTGTATATGTGTTTTATTTTTCAGATATAATATATTACATTCATGAAATAGCTCTTTCAAAAAATACACTTCATTTGATAGAATTTGAAGATGGGGTGCAAGTTGTACCTGATAATTGGATACAAAGAGATAAAAATGAATGTTGGTATCCAAATTTTAAAACTGATAAAGACATAAATAAAGCGATAAAAAAACGGCAATCGCCTCAAGATGGTTGGTTATCCTACTCAATTAAACGAGTATTTGGCATATATGGTAAGTGAACATATCACAATGGTTCTGTTTGTTGTCTATATGTAGTTTGCAAATTATTGTAACAAACATTTGGTCAAGTTATTGTTTACAAATATTTTTGGACATCTCATATTTTGATAGAATCCTACAGTGAAGCACGCAATAAATTAAAAAGGGCCGAGATGACATCGGATATTAACACGGATACTGACGACAGAGCACAAAGAAAGTTTAGAGCTAAAAAACAAATTAACACTACTGAAAATAATGAAAGTGACTCTAGTAGCAATTATCAATCGTATTTACCACCATATCCAAAAGCGCCTATGGTTTATTCGAGTAAATAATATTAAAATTATCTTTATTACGTATTTCGAGATACGCATATATACTTGAGGCCATTGAATATTCATTGGAAAATGCTGAAAGGAAAATATTTTAATCTGGCTTTATAGTGGAGCAGTGACATATTTAAAAAGTAGTTTGGATTCTTATAAACCATAAATAATATTATAATATTAATATCTCGGCTTTTAAATTTTAAATAATCGTCTGTGTTGTTGGATAAAATAAATGTATGTATATACATTCATAATATAATTTTATATATTATTGACAATATACAATATGAACTTATTACTTCTATTTACTTCGTTTAATGTAAAAATAAAATTCAAACTTTTTGCTTTAAAAACTTGTTTTTTCATGAATATGCACAAGCTTTCTCATAAATTATAAATACATACTTATTACTATAAATATCATAAATAATACTATTATATTGTATGAAAAAAATAATTGAAATAATAATATATTGTATATAACATTATTATATGTACACTCTGAGACAACGATTCGTTCCGTGGCCCCTCTCGCGGGGCAAGGGGAGCGTATAAGTGACCAATCAGCTGCCAGCGTGGCAGTCTGATTGGTCATAGGCTACGCTCCCCTTGCCTGCAAGAGGGGCCACGGAACGCATCGTTATCCCGAAGTGTACATATATGATAATGTAAATTGATAAAATGTATCAAATTATCTTTTTTTTTATTCGTAAATTGATAAAGAGCTATAAATTGTCATCAATTTTCCAAAAATTATTTTAATTGCAAATATACAAATATACTTTGTGTTATATAAGTTTATTTATATAATAATACTTGTGCACACATATATATATATATATATATATATATATATATATATATAGCTTTCACATATATGAAAGAGGCAAAAAGAAAAAGAAACAGAGAGGAAAAGAGTATAACCAGATAACTGTCTATCCTTGTCTGCTACTTGTCTGCTAAATTGCAGCTCCATCTATCACTCGATACGGCAACTAATCTATTGCTCTTTTTTACTCATCGACGTCGATTCCTCATGCACATGTATATACTCAATTAATTATTCAATAAATCTTTTTATATAGGTCTCTAAGTTCATTTGTAACATTTTAATATTTTTCTTTGATGTTATCGCGACTGCGGACGCTATATTTTGTGCACGAACAAATTGTACAACTTTAATAATAAATAAATATTGTTCAAGAAGTCGGTAACAAAAAAATACTTATTTAACTTTTCTTTGATTTTTCTACATGAACTTAAGCGCCCGCAGTTCGTTATTGCAAGTATTTTAATCGTGGAAAACGATTTGTCAATTTGAATAGACAAAAAAAAGATCTGCCTTATAATAAATATTTGCGTTCTGTCGGTAATATATACGATTTTAGGATCCCCTTAATATCATCATGTCGCGAGTTTGTGAGGAGACAATCGTCTCGGTACGAAACTTTAGAATAGGGACGTATCATTATCGCTTTACCAAAAACGCGTCGCAAGTATGCATGTTCCCATGCAACTTAGCATGATATAATATTACGCTATAATATAATGCATCAACTCTGATCGAACGGTTATTGAACGGTCATCGAACGCTCATCGAACGGAAACGAACGACCGTCGAACGGCTAGGGAGGGTCCCGTTAGCGCACGGTGCGATAGCGCACAAACCCGATAGCACACGAAAAATTGACACAATTCCCGATAGCGCACCAACCCGATAGCACACGTCCCGATAGCACACAAAGTAAATCGCGCACAATCCCGATAGCGCACCAACCCGATAGCGCACGGATTCACTTTGCAACTTTTCACGCGAAGCGAGGGGGACGGGGTGGGTGCGGGAAGGGGGGGCCGAAGGCCCCCTTTGCACCCCCCCGTGTGTGTGTGTGTGTGTGTGTGTGTGAGAGGGTGCGTGTGTGAGGGGATAGTGCTTTCGTGCGCTATCGGGACGTGGGCTATCGGGTTGGTGCGCTATCGGGAATTGTGTCAATTTTTCGTGTGCTATCGGGTTGGTGCGCTATCGCACCGTGCGCTAACGGAACCCACTCGAACGGCTATCGAACGACCGTTGAACGCCCATCGAACGGCTGTCGAACGGAAATGAACGACTGTCGAAGGGCTATCGAACGACCGTTGAACACCCATCGAACGGCTGTCGAACGGAAATGAACGATCATCGAACAGAAATGAACGACTGTTGAACGGAAATCAACGGCTATCAAACGCAAAACTATATTCAATTATCAAATATTTAAATGTATTACAATGTATCAAAATACAATATCTGTGGCAGCTGTGTCACGTACGGAAACATGATACTGCGCACGTACATAGATAAGGAAAAGGAAAAAAAGGAGAGAATAAGAAAAACGATAAAATATATCGCATCATCAATTTATTATAAATATGGATTCGATAAATCATTATCATGATGTTTCAACCACCAATTATAAATCTTAAATACATTTTGTAAAGCGCAATTTTTACATGATTTTCACAACGCACAGTATTCTTAACATCTAACTTATTTAAAGAAGCTACATCCTGATAGTCTGCATCCAAAGTTTCGATAATAACATCGTTTCTCGCATCATCGTCCAGTATATCGGCCAGCCATTGTCGTTTTTCGTGACCTTTAACGTATACGAGAGGTGACGCATCATCCTCCTCCGTTGCACTCATCACTGCCGTCGTAATTAAACGTTTTGATTTCCAATATGAAACGTGTCCATCATCCCACGATAATCCATGGTGATTTTTAGTCAGCCATAAAACCTGGCATCTCAGATTTTGTGAGCGTGTGCCATGGTACGGGACATGTAAAAATGTAATGAGAAAGTACGGATCCTTTTCTCAGAACTGCAGCTTCCTTCACGACAAAATTTCTCCCGATAAATCCTTGTAGATCCATCTGTTGGCGCAGCCATGATGACAAGATCCGATCGCAGACTGATGTCGATCGTCAAACATCTCAAGCTTTTATATTTTTCTTCATGCGCATTGAAGGGGATATTTGCTGACTTATGTAATTTTGCGGACTACATTGGTCAATGGATTATATTCGACAACCCGATCGTGCAAGATGAGACAATAGGCGGTAGTATTCACCGGTATATTTTCCCTGCATTCAAACTCTCACTATTCTCACGTCCACGGTAGCAGTTTTGACAGACTCGTTTTGTCGCGAGCAATCAATGACCGCGAGAGGACCGCAATGTAGAAACTTTGAAATAGTTAATAGCGTGGTGCTATTATCGCATCCGTAATAAGATTTGCGAAAACGAGAGTACATATCGAATAGGACGGCGAATCTATTTTTTTCAAAATCTAAATTTAAATCAACGTAGGAATAAAATTCCGAGTTTAAATAGAGTTTAACGTTGGTCAATTTGCAGTTATCGAATAATGTAACATCTTGTGATACTGAATTCTTTTTACCAGTTTGCAGTGCAAAGATCACGTATCGTGGTTTCTCTAGTTGGGAGGCGGCTTTCACAGTCCACGAATGCTTAGTCGTGCTATGTAGCAGAGGAAATTCGTATAGATCCCAAGATCGGAAACTCATGTTCAAGTAGCTTTCCAACATTCGCAACATCGACAATTTATTAATCTCGTTCAATATTACATGAGGCATACGCCACTGTATCTTGAGTAATTCAATCTCAGCTTCCGACGATGGATGTCCGAATAGACAATTATTATCGTTGCGCGAACGTATCAGAATCAATTCGTGACGAGCGTTAATCACAACGCGTTTATAATCTTCGCAAAATCCCAGCAACATGTTGAGCGGTACGCAATAGTTGAAATAATTTTTGTCACCGTTGTACGTCAAATTCCACGCAGCGTTCTTCAAGTTCATACTTTTCTGGTGCGTTAGAGAGACATAATTATTGAGCGTCGAAGTTATTCCAACATTTCTGTTACGATCAATCTCTACTCCGTCGAGTTCGTATCGAAGCTCATCAAACATGAATGCGACGGAATTGTTTCGCGATACAACCTTCATTTCGTCATTCGCTTTACGTCATGGATGTAGGAATAACTGGATGGAGCATAAGGTACTTTTATGGGCGAGGGGGGTGAAGCTTGAGAGGTGAGGGGAAAATCAGTCAGCAGCCATCTTGGTTGGCAATTTAACATGGCGGTGCGAGACACATGATGTGGAAAGGTATCGATGTCAAGATTAAAATTGTGTAGTTTAACAAAAAAATAATAAAGTAAAAATGCCAAATTGTTGCTTACAATATTGCAAAAATAGAAGAACTGCAAAAAAAGCAGAGCAAATAAAGTACGAGAAAATGCATCAGAAGATTTCGTTTCATAGGTAAGAATTATTAATTATTAAAATTTTTATATTATTGTTTACATTCTTTTACAAGTTTAAGCATTAAAATCCAACTTGGTTTATAACCTTTACTTAATTTTTTATAACGTCATATAAATTTATTAATATTACTATTATTATACTTTTAATTTTATATAAATTTGTTATCATATATGTATTATTATATCTATTATATTATTATGTATGTGTGATTGTAGAATTCCAAAAGACATTCAGCTCAGAAAATTATGGCTAGATCGCATTGGCTCGGTTGTAGATAATGTGGGAATAAATTCTTACGTATGTTCCCTGCACTTCAAGGATGATGACTTTGATAGAACTTCCCTTTCTTGTGTTAGGCTTCGAAAGAATGCACTTCCAATGGTATTATTTCTACTATGAAGAATTTTTAAATTACTTACATATGTATTTTTAATTTACTTAATATGTATATATTATATAAAGTAAATAACATAACATAACTACATAATTATAGATATTGATGTCTACACAAGCAAATGACACTTGTTCAGATCATGAATCAGATAAAATCACTACATCCATGGATGAAATACAAGAACAACCTGTACAAGAAATACAAGAAGATTCACTTATTGTCGATATAAATGAGGAGCCATTAGAAAAACGGTGGAAAGAAAGTGATCATTTGGAGAGACTCGAAGAGAAACTCGAGGAGAAACTTGAAGGTAAATAATAATGAAAGTAATTTGATGAATATACTGTTAATAGTACATACTGCTAATCATAGAAATAGTATATTTTGTTTATATTTAGCCTTAGATTTTTATTTTAAATATGCTTTGTCCTCATTTTTGTTAAAAGATTTCTCCATACAATAAATGTCAAAAATCACTATTTCATTATTTAGTACTCAGTTTTTAAAAAGACAACATTAAATTTGATTATATATTAAATATAGAATAAAATTTTTGTCATGGTTTATGTACTAAAGTGTTATTTATTTTTATTTGTGTAGAAACTGAAGTAGCATTAGAAACGGAATGTTTCATGGCAACTACACCAAAACGAGTCACAGTAGGTACATCTGTGTCCCCATCATTTACTGAAAATTCTCCTCGGAAAGTTTTCCTGAAGAAAGTTTTAGAAAATACAAGGGTGATGTACAAACATAAAATTAAAATTCTTCGACAAACAATTCAAAGAAAAAATAAACGAATTGCGCAGATGCAAAGCGTACTAGTATCGTTACGCCAGAAGAATTTTCTTTCTGATGAGCACTTAAATGTGTTGGAAACTTTAGGTACTTTTAATCAACATTTATTAAAACGTCAGTGCGCTAAAAGTAAAAAAGTACCATTAAAGAAAAAATATAGCCCCGAATTAAGACATTTCGCGTTAACGCTTCATTATTACTCACCGCGAGCATATATGTACGTTCGTTCAAAATTTGATACTTGTTTACCCCATCCAAAAACACTCGCTAAATGGTACATGTCAATTAATGTCGAGCCCGGTTTTCACACTGAAGCTTTAAAGTCAATAGCAGAACGTGCCTGTATCATATCCTTTATTTGGTGCATTAATATTCGACGAGATGGCTATAAGGCAGCACGTTGAATATGATGGTAGCAAATTCAGTGGTTACGTTGATATGGGGCCTAACATTGAATGTAGTGAGGCACAAATAGCTAAAGAAGCATTAGTTTTTGTTGTAAATTGTATCAATGAGTCTTGGAAAATTCCTATTGGATTTTTTTTTGTTAGTACTGTTGGTGCAGAACAGAAATGTAATCTTGTTATTCAAGCACTGACATTACTTCACAATCATGGGATGAATGTTATTAGTATAACTTTTGATGGTGCGCCATCAAATATCAGCATGTGCAATAAGTTAAGATGTAACTTAAATGTAACTTGTTCCTTTCAGACTCATTTTAAACATCCTGACTCTGGGGAACCAGTCGTACTATTTTTTGATCCATGTCATGCACTTAACATATCCTTCTCGAGATGTTATTATTATTTATCAACGATCTGAAGCGGCAATACGATGTGCTTTAAAAGAAAGTGGTGGCGAGCATTTACAAAAAAAATATACACAATTATATTTGACTACTTCTGTCTTAAACTCATTTATTGGAAACTCCAATATTTTTGTACATTTAACACAATATCATTGTGCGGACCAAACGGCATTTGAGAATCATGTCTTATTATTAATGAGAGCAATTATTAATAAATATATTAATATTAGATTATATTCAATAGGACGTTCACTTATTAAAGATGTGATATTAAGCGAAAGACACGCGGCCAACAAACTTATTTTATTTAAAGGACAATAAAATCTTCTATAGTGTATTTTATTTGTTTATAATAGTTTTACAAATAAAACATAATATATATTTATTTATTATAGTTGATTTAACTTTTTATCCTTTTTATTATTTTTATAACACTTATATTATTTATAAATTGTATTATTTCTAGATGATATTAATAAGTTATACATAATTTAATTTATACGCTAATTTTAATGGTTTATTATTTTAATTTATTATTATTAATTAAAACAACTTTAAAATCATCTTAAGTTTATCTTCAGATACTCTGTAGCCATTTAATTGTAAAATGTTCTACACAGCATTATAACTTAAGACAATCTTAAATATAAAATGAGGTTGAGTATCGCCTTGCTCGTTTAATCATCTCTCGCCGCCATCTTGGTTGGCAATTTCCCTCCTACGTCTCTGGCTTCACTTCCCCTCTCATATACTCCATCCAGTTATTCCAACATCCATGCTTTACGCACATTCAACTTTCCCTCGATGTAAAGAAAGCTTTCGCACAGTAACGTGTCCAAATCTTGATGTTGTATAGGTATTCGTATCTCGTCGCTGTATCCAAGCGTCGTATTGGCGTACGGATTGTACGTATGAGTCAATCTTGACGATGCGATCGTCAAAGACTGGCTCACCTCCGATATTCAAAATATCAATCATTCTTTTCGTACGATGAATCCCAATGATTTTAAAAATTCACGATTCAACGCGTTCAGCTTCTTCTTAACGGCTATCTTATTATTGTCACCCGATACTGCAATAGTATTGTCCCTCGTAAAAGTATTGTCTCTCGCGTGCTCCGTTTCGTTCAGCACGAGCATACTATGTTTGTCGCCGCCGTATATGCAATCTTATGGTAATTTCCTCTCCTCGAAAATCGAGCAATCGACCTCTTTGATCCACAATACGTATCGTTAAATCCGTAATGCTCCGTACGATGATCGGCAGATAAATGATCTGCGCCGGCGTTTCCGATATCTTATATCCTGGCGGTACACTCGGTGAAAACTCATGTATTGTGTGTACGCGCATGCCATTGCTGTACGCACCAGTAATCACGTTACATTCTATACGAATAATATTTACGTTTATAATATTAACCGGTTCGTCCGATTCGTACCACTTGCGAGGTTGCAATATACGATTCGACAAGAATCCAAGCAAGCATCCTACATTGTCGGGTTTGGTAAAGTTCCTTGGGCGGTCGGAGATTTCTAAAATTGTCGAAATATACGACGTCGAATCCCTCGCGGTAATGCGTTCTCGCGCTCTTGCAGCTAGTATGCGATCCGCGACGTGTCGTTGGTCGAGGTCGTTGCTTCGCGAGTAAGCAATGTCGTGCTCGCGACAAGCAGCGTCCAATGGATTGATGCCTCGATCGCCTCTATCCAATCGTTTCTCTAATCGAGTTCTCGGGTCGCAAAACTGATAACCGGGAATATGTAATTCGATGGGAAGCGCGTTTATCACACGATTTAAGAGACCGCTACCTCTTACAATTCTTGCTGACATTCGTAGCAATCTTTTATTAACGGTGGTGGACCGTCGATGTGTGTTCGCTGCCACGGCTGATTGTAATGTCGCATGCACGAACGATATTGTTGAACCTCCGAATCAGCCTTTATATATTCTGGAAGCTTGTCCCACAATCGTTCCACGTAATCACCAAAATTTTGCAGTAAAACAATCTTTGGGATATACTGCAGTTGTTCGGCGGTAAGCCGGAGAATGTCTCTGTTATTCGACAGAAGGAGAAACATTTTTGACACTGAGCGGTTTCGAGTCGAGACACCTCTATAAATAGGTCTCCCCCTCGTGATCATTCGCAAAATTGATTTGAAAGAGAAAACATGCGGTTCGTGCGACAAGCGCGGATAATCAAAGTATCAAATTTCGACGATAGACTAATATCGGAGAAAAAAGTACGCAAGCATGGAAACATGCTACCGACTACTATACGCGGTATTGTTTGCGGCCCTTCAAACTGCGGTAAGACAAACGTGTTGATTAGTTTGATAGAAAGTCCGTACGGTGTACGTTTCGAGAACGTGTACGTATACTCGAAATCGCTTCAACAACCGAAATATAGATACTTGGAAAATTTACTAGCACATACAGACGAAATTGGTTATTTTACATTCTCTAATAAGCGATGTCATTCCACCGAAAGAGGCGGTTCCGAATTCCACCTTTATCTTTGATGACGTGGCATGCGACAAGCAAGATACGATAAGAGAGTACTTTGCAATGAGTCGACACTCGAGCGTTGACTGTTTCTATCTTTGTCAAACGTACGCCAAGATACCTAAGCATCTTATATGCGACAACGCGAATCTTTTGATTTTATTTAAACAAGACGGCACAAACTTGAAACATGTGTACAACGATCATGTAAATACCGACATGTCTTACGACGATTTCCGCGCATTGTGTCAGAAATGTTGGCAACGCAAATATGGCTTCGTAGTCATTCATAAAGGCTGCACGTTGATCAATGGACGATATAGAAGAGGATTTAAGGATTTCGCGATACCGTAAAGCGATCAGTCGTCATCAACACATCGATCGAGCATCATGAACGGCGATCGTGAAAAGATTGCGAGAGAGATTGCAAAAACGAGCGAATCAATTCGCAAAAAATATCGCGTTTTGAAAACTGGTAAAATGGAGGAAGACGTTGCATTGGAAAGACAATTTAAGTCAATTACCGAACCTTTAAAACAGCTTGTCGAAAATACTGTGGAATCTGATGCGCCGAAAATCGAGCCATTGAGTTTGACATTCGGAGAGAAGCATGAGGAAAAAATAAAAGAGTCAAAGCAAGAGAATAAAGCGAGCACGGATAAATATGCCGATAAATGATTCGCCGATATGTTCGACACCGAATCGATCAAAACGAAGGAAACAATTTTCTAATATGGCTACTGTTTCTACTCCGATAAAAGTACAACCGCGTCAAACAATACCATCACCATCCGTCGAAGAAATTTACGAGACCACGCCCGATTCGTTTGTAACATCGGTCCGACACGAATTAGAAACGTCCGAAGGTCAGAAAACGTTCCGAGATCATTTTGGTCCACTAGCGCAAAAATATATAAGAGCTATCATGAGTGTTGATAACAATAAGAGTATGGATTACGTCTACGGTGTTAAATTTACCAGCGAAGGAATGATGCTCGGTGATAAACGTTTAGATGTGGACACGGAAGATAATATAATTATCAATGGAATAAAATATACGAGAACCGAAGGTATCTACGATTTGATTTTTAGAAATATTCCCAATCATAAAAAATACACTCAAGACGATTTGTATAAATATCAAAGTATATTAAAAGCAACAAATATATATGCGCATAAACGTGACGACAAAGTTAACAATCCTATTAAAAGTAATAAAGGATACAAGTATAAATATATAATTGCGCCATTATTCCCCGATAAAAAGGTGGGAAGAGGTATAGACGCGCCGCGCACCATGACGCTAAGCGACAACATGATCGATTACATGCATTGGAACGATCCCAACAAATTGGTAGATCGTTTGCGATTGCTGGACGCCTCGCGTCGAGCCGGCAACAATGCTCACGACAATGAAATCTTGTCAATTATTGAAGAACTTCGCGAGGCCGGCATTATTATAAATTAAACTATGCGTCGACGATACGTGTCATTCGGTCAAAGTTCTCGGTACCGAAATGTCGATTAATAAATTTGGATTATCGCTCGGAACGTCGAATAATTTGTACTATCAATGGAATGGATTATTGAGAAATTACGTTCGCGATAACGCTCGATGCCAGACTACTACCGGCTTTGACGCAAGGTCGCGCAAGATTCAACGCGTAGCGCAACCGGAAGCTGATACTGACGCCGTCAACAAACGAAACGTGGATAAACTTTTGAGAGATCGACAGGGAGAAATTGAGCAAAAAATTATCGCGCTCGAAACAAACGTGCAGGCGCTACGAATAATGGACGAGATAGAGAATGTGCTGAGATATGCAACATCTGACTCGGCACATTAAACGAGACATACTAATATCGCAATATTAATTATGCCTCGATTAAACGTGCAAAAGAAGAAAAACACTTTCGAAAAGCGACAACTAGTCGAGGATTTACATGCTCCGGCGAGAAGAAATTTTCCACGAAGACGCGTCATTGTACGCGGATACGACGATCTGTGGCAGGCGGACGTGGTCGACATGCGTTCGTACTCTCGACTCAACAAGGGTCATAAATACATACAGTTATCGATGTGTTGAGCAAGTATGCGTGGGCCGTACCGCTAAAATGTAAGAGTGAAAACGAAATGTCCGAAACGATCGCAAAGATTATTGGAGATGATAAAAGGTGTCCGAAAAATTTTCAAACCGACAGAGGAAAAGAATTTTGCAACGCGAGTGTGCAGAAACTCATGAAGAAACACAACATTAATCATTACTCGACATATTCCGTTATGAAAACCTCGGTCGTGGAACGATTCAATCGTACTTTGGAAAACAATATGTGGAAAATGTTTACATTTAATGGAAATTACAAATGGATCGACGAGCTATCTCAACTCGTTGCAGAGTACAATACGCGAAAACATCGCACCATCGGTATGAGACCTGTCGACGTTACTCCGGCGATCGCCGAAAAACTTTTAAATACGGTGTACAGCAACGTAAAAATTGCGGCTCCGGCAAAATTTAAAGTAGGCGATTCGGTACGCGTGAGCAAATACAAGACCATCTTTGAAAAAGGTTTCACACCTAATTGGACGACCGAAGTTTTTAAGATTGTCGAGGTGCAGAAAACTATTCCCGCGACATTCATACTCGAAGATTCGCGTGGAAATCCCGTCGCTGGAGGATTCTACGAATACGAGTTACAACGCGTCGCTAATCCCGACGTATATCTCGTGGAAAAAATTTTGCGGGAAAAGGGTGATGACGTATACGTGAAATGGTTGGGAATGGATAAATCACACAACTCTTGGATATATAAAAATAATGTATTGTAAATATTTATTAAAATATATAAAATATGTATAAAAAATATAAAATTTATTAAAATATAAAAATATATAAAATGTATAAAATATATAAAAATATATACATGGTTATGTACAAAATATACAATTAAAAATAAACAAAATATACATTTATTTACAAAGGTATTCTATAATGTCCCCACGGTAACGTATCGGTGGTTTCGGGTACGATGTACCGTTTATCGTCGTACGGACTCAGAGCAATTTTCGTCTCGCTGATCGTGTATAATTGGTGTAGTTTAGATCGTATACACGACTGCTGACGCGTCATTTCAATTTCTTCGTTCAAGCACCGCGTGTAATCGTCAAACGTTATCGTTCTCGCGACAACATTACTCTTGACACCTTTAACTTTCTTCGTGTCTTTTTCCCCATTCACTCGTAACGCGTACATCTTTGCTCTGAGCCCGACGAATTCGGTCATTATGGTGCCGTTGTTTTCGACCTTCATCAGGCCCGGTACCTTTTTATTTACAAGCGGTATACCGTACGCATTATCCACCGCATAATCGCTCATGTCGAATCTGACGATATCACACTTCATATTCTCATACACATGCGCGCACTCAATGTGATATATGAGACTATCCGTATCGGTGTACATTACCCAGCATTTGTCGCGATACATTGGCGTCATATACTCGTGATGAAATTCGTACAAACATGTCTTGGATATGTCGAGTATACACATACCCACGTAAATCGGTTTGTAGAATTTCACCTCGAGTTTGCGCAATTCCACAGCTATTAAATTTTCTGAAAAGACGCTTCTGCTGTGGAAATTTGGCTTTGCGATCATTGCCTCTGCGCCGTACCGCCCGTCCCAGTGCGTTATGAGCCTAACATCTACACGATTCTGCACATTTTCCATCGTTTTGCCAAATACTGCATTGTTCATCAATTTGTATAAATTTTTTTCGAAATCATTTTTAGCCAATGTTCTAAAACGTGTATTTAGTTCTATGTAATTTCGAAGCCATAGAGATTGAGAAAACTGTAAAATTCTATGTATTTTTGTGATGCGAAGACCGTGACGCGTACACTGCTGCAGGTTGCGATAGTGTAGCACGTAACGCTTCTTATCGTATAACGTTGCGAGCAGCTTGAGCTCTTTCTTGCCAGGTGGTTTGTCGCGTGTCGGGCAAAACGGTAGGTCAGTGTGCGCATCGTGAAGATGTGGGTACTCGAGGTCCACTTCGAAGATATAGCCTGTAGGCGAATCTAGCGTGATGGATGATACGTCAAAATTGGTCACGTCATCGACCCATCGAAAATCGGCATAGGGCAACGGCTGACACATTGCCCATCCGTACAAGTTATTTACATCGAAATACATCAAGTATGACGATGGTTTCGATGGATCGTACGACTCCATGTACTTGTTATTAGCACGAGCGTATCTACCCGAACATTGAATCAGACCGCCGCGTATACCACGTTCGATGAACAACCATGTCGATGTCAGTAAGCAGCTCGAACGTGATCTTTGTATGCTTCAACATGGCGTCCCACGTGTATCCGGGGAGAGTATAGTAATACGCAGGGTCGAGTCCGTAACTTTCGATACATTTATCTTGATAGTTTTCGAAAATGTCGGTTAATAACAAGACATCAATTTTGAGGTACAAGTCGTTATATTCGCCTAGCGTTCGAAGGAAGAATCGGTTCCAGATGTTCTCAGCGCGCGTGTAATCGTTCTCGGATACAGTGTCACCGGTCAAGGAACTGTAAAATGATTCCCGCGATGGTAAGCATCTTTCAACTTATCAACGGAATCGATATATTCATACGGAAATACACCTTGATAAATTTTGAAATTCTGATTTTAAAATTTTGAGTTTGTCTTTGTCCAAAAATGATGCCAGTTTGTCGAAATTTGAATGAATCGATGAAATGTAATTTTACTTGATTTTTGATTTTCTTCCTTAAGATCAACATTTTGGTTAACGAAATATATTTCTCTTTTGTTATCGGAAGTAACTCGATTTTCCCCTCGAACGCTGTGGCTATTTCCTCGATAATAAAGTGTGAATCGTAACCGGATAAATTATGAAAAACTATCGGAATACAAAGATTCTTTATAATTTAAATTGCAATTTGAGTGTGCGGGACCTCTGTACCGCCCGGTCAATGGCAATGATGCGGACGCGTGTATCGTCTTTGAACGGTTTTTCGCATATATGACATTGAGTGGCGCTATGGAATTTTTCCCACTCTTCGGACGTTAAATCTATTATGGGGACATTGGCTGTTAAAATATTCTTAACGCGAATTGCTAAATTTTTAAGATCTTCAACGAACCATGCTATACAATCGGCACTGCGACGCAGAATGATACGCCGATAACGTGATTCGTCAAACGAACAATGTACAAAGTAGGCTATGCTAAATACTTGGTGATGCTGTCACATATTTTGTTGTTCTTCCTCCGTCTTGGCCAGAACGCATTCCAAGTCAGCGTAGACCACAAATGGAAGCCGGTCCTTCCGATTAAAGTTGTTGAACGATAACCACTTGTCCTTATCGCTCGGTAACCGGATAGCGCAATCGTTCATCTTTCCGCAGTCGACCGTATGCGACTGCAACTTGTCGTCTGAACTAAAATAATGTAAGCATCTGTAAAGAAAAAATTGTAATTAAGATTTATATAACAAAGTGAGTAGTGAGTCTAGGCCGGTTCTAACGCAGGGGCTCTAGGGGGTGAGGGGCGAGGGGGAACCGTCGCGAGGGGGTGACGTCACGCGGCGGGGGGTGACGTCACGTGGGGGGTGTGACGTCACGTGCGCGGGGGAGTGACGTCACGTGCGGGGTGATGTCACGCGGGGGTGTCGTCACGCGGGGGTGACGTGCGCGGGGGTGACGTCACGCGGGGGTGACGTCACGCGGGAGTGACGTCACGGGTGGGAAGAAGGGGATCCGCGGCGCGAGCGATGGACGAGGGTCCGCGCGGGAAGGGGGATCCGCGGCGCGAGCGATGGACGCGGGGGTCCGCGCGGGGAGGGGGGATCCGCGGCGCGAGCAATGGACGAGGGGGTCCGCGCGGGGAAGGGGGATCCGCGGAAAGTTGCCGGTGGTGTGAGTAAGGATAGCATTACGTGTGGGAAAAGGATAGCGCTAAGTGTGTGAAGAGGACAGTGCGACAAGAGGATGGCATCAACGTGTGACAAGGATGACATCAACGTATGACAAGGATGGCGTCAACGTGGGACAAGGACGACGCATTGTAAGATGCTGCATAGGCGTGAGAAGGACGACGCAAAGGTAAGTGAGTGAGTGATAGCAACGAGCATATGAAAGAGAGAGGATGATTGGCTCGCGAACAACGCGTACGAAAGAGAACGATATTGCAAGAGCAACGCGTGCGAGAAAGAACGATAGCGCGAAGAGAACGCATACGAAAGAGAACTATAATATCGCGAAACTTAGAACGATAATAGCGCGAGAACAACGCGTGCGAGAGAGAGCGAGAGAGCGCAAGGTTTCTTTTGCGTGCGAGAGAGAACGAAGATATCGCGAGACTTACAACTAGCGCAAGAGAGACGCAAAGGATGGGAGCGCAAGGAGAAGCGCGTAAATAAATACATTTTTTTAGATTAAAATATAAAATTTATTTTAAAATGTGTGTGTGAATACATTTATGTGTGTGTGTGTTTGTGTGTGTATGTGCTTAATATATAATAATAATAAAAGATAAAAGATATATAAAAGATATCATGCAGGGGGATGCGCCGGGTAGGGGGAGGCCGCTCCTGGAACAGAAAAAAATGATGTGTTAATGAAAATATTACAATAAGATTTAAAAAAAAAAAAAAACACATCTATCGATCCATTGTTGTTCCTCCACTCCTCTTTCCTTCTCCTCCTGCTCCTCATTCTCCTTTTTCTCTCCCCATCCTCCTCTTCCTCCTCTTCTCTTTCCTCTTCCTCCTCCTGCTCCTCTTCTCTCTCA
>JALHBL010001103.1:0-70404 GCA_023638675.1 Camponotus pennsylvanicus
TAATTACGCGATTTATAACATTAATCTATTTAAAAGTAAAAATTAATTGCGCGCAATAATTAGTTTTGAAATCAATTATTTTGAACATTGTTTTATATAATAGATTTTCTCTTATCCTTTTATATTTTTATTTATCGTTTATATTTGCGAATTTAAATTTATATAGTATATTACAAAATAAATTTCAAATTATATATTATATTATATATAAAATATTATATATATAATATAACCCTCCCATGGGGTACACCTTGTCGCGGTGGGAGGGCTTAGTACTTGGATGGTGCCTTGAGGTTTATCTTAAATTTTTCTATTTATGACAAATCTTAAGGTGCTTGAATGGGAAGCTAAGTACCCTTTCGCGTCGTCGGTGCCGTCAACGTGCCGCGGACGGCAAGCGCTTCGTTACCGCGTTTTCGCGTTGTAGTATTCTCGCGTCGTCGCGTTTTCGCGGAACTTTTGGACTTTTTTCATATAAAATCCCAATTTCATTTATTGTCACGAGTCGATATACATATTAAGTATATACATCGCGCGATCAAATATAAAATTTTTATCGCATCGAAATAGTGCGGAAATCGTTAAGTATCGCGCGTAAAATAGCGAAAATAGCGATATAAAAATATCGCTCGTGAGTGCGGGAGTGCCGTTGAAAGTATCGCGCGTCAACAACATGAGAGGAGGAGGAGGCCTAGGAGAGGCATCAGGCACCTGTGAAGCAACTCTATGGTAAATAAATTATCGCTTATATATAATTATTTATTAATTGCGTACGCGATTTAAATTAAGTAATTAATCGCGTAATTTGATTTTTTATTTACATGACTTAAACAAGAAAAAAAGAGAGAAATTTTTACATAAAAACTGTAATTCAAAAGTTTTTACGTTCGAATAGCTTTTAATAGAATTATTAAATTATTACTTATTAGTAGAATTTTTTTCAAAATTTATAAAATTGTTTATCTGCTTATTATTTATGTGCGTCGGATATAAAATTAAATGCATATAATAATAATTTTTTGACCGTGACTACAATTTGAATCTTCTTTGTATGTTACAGACCAACAAACTATTGTGAGAGGAGGAGGAGGCCTGGGAGAGGCATCTTGCATCGGCGAAGCAACCTGATGGTGAATATTTATTATTTGTATATCAATTGTTATAAATCGTACGCATAATAATTCGTTCTTATAATTTAAAGGAATTAAAGAGAAAATTAGAGAGAAAGATTTTTATAAATATAAAAATTTCTATTTAAAAAATAATTTCAAAATTTATAAAATCTTTCCATACGTGTTTATATCTGCTTATTATTTTACACAACGGATATGAAATTCCGCACAATAATAATTTTTTGAAATATTGATTGTATTTTGAGCTTTGTTATAAATGAATTTTATATTTGTATGTTACAGACGTAGTTTTAACGACAACGTAGTTTCGATAACAACATCTCCGCTGCTGCACATCAATGCCACGGTGAGTGACAAAAACTTTTATTTAATTTTAAGGTAACGGTAGAGATTGTAGATAAATCCGTTGCCTTAAAATGGATGAACTAGGATAGATTAAATAACTTTTAATAAATTCGTTCGAAATGTATTGCATCCATCGCGAAAATATATTGCAGTATTTTAATTATAAAGAAAGAAGATCGAGAAAAGATCATTTTTGTATAAATTTTATCTAATTTAAAAAATTGAAAAGAACATTAAAAATTTTATCAATTACATCTGATGCTAATTTATTCTTATAACGCGCATTTATCTTATTTTATCTTATTCTAATTTCTTATAGCTCATCCATTATAGAATTTGTTGTAGATATTGTTTTTAAACTTAATGTAAAGCCAAATGATTAATTAATGAAATAACTTGTAATATGATAAGTGTTATACACATATTAATTTTATATTTTATTATAAATTATGCATTACTATAAAAATTTATTAATTATATATATTATTATAATATCAATCAATTTTTATTGATAATCTGCACAAAAAATTTTTATATTATAAAAATTTTATATATTATACTAGGCTGCTAACAACTAAAGTCAGGATAACCATTTACAATTGGGCAGGATACATATACAGATTAGATTAATATATACATATTGTGTCATTTCATTTTGCCGGCATTTATTAAAATAAATATAAACTCCAACGAGATAAAAATAAATATACGCAGTTATAAAATATTAAAATATAGTATTAAAATAAATATACAAGCAATAATTATATAAATTACAATTAATCTTTCGAGAGTGACAGTGTTATGTTAAATTCTGTGATACCCGGCATAAATTCTGCCCAATTATAAACGGTTGCTCTTGTTTTATATTTTACCATATGAAATATGGCTGTGTTAGCACTCTAATACAATATATAGAAATTTGTAATTTGGCTTTATTTCAGTTTAAAAAATGAAATTGAATTTATTTTTAAAAATGCTTTAAAAATAAAATCTAAATTATTAAAATTATTTTTTTCAGGAATATTAAGAAAATTGTACATAATTATTAGTGTAGTATTAGTGTAGTATTTAAGAAATATCATGAATAAATTCTTATGTAAATTACACGAAAAATTACCCGAAGTATACGTATAATGATTATATAATAGTAATTCATTAAATTAACATATTTGATTTTATAGTACATATTTTTGAAATATTCATAAAAAAGTAACTGTGTATTTTCATATCAAAGAGTCATTAATAAATTCGAAATCTATTTATAAATTCCATATCGCGCGGAACTGAATATTCATGAAATAAATTATGATTACGAAAATAATTATGATTACGAAAATATGATTACCGTGCTTTTTCCGCGTTCTTTTCGCGTTTTTAGACGAGAATGCCATTTTAATAAAGGGTCTTATTGCCGTCCCTCTCAAATAATACTCTCAAATATTGCTAATTAAAAGTAAAAAAATATCGAATAAGAGTATAAAAAGTCAATGTTAAGTTAGCGATTAAGTATTAGCTTCACAAAATTTAACGATCGCCTTCGATGTTATGAAGTTGCGAGTCAATTATTATACGGATTTAATGATTTACTTTCAATTCGATTTATGTATTTACGAATTTCGTATCCGAAATAAATATTCGTAAAATTAATAAATTACGGAAACATATTATATTTATTTCCGCATTCTTTCCCTATTCTTAGACGAAATTGCCATTTTAATAAAGGATTTCACCGCTGTCCCTCTCGTGAAATATTCCTAAATATTGCGCTAATTAAATATAAAGAAATATGGAATAAGAGTGTGAAGATTCGATGTGTTAAGTCAACGATTAAATATTAGCTTTATAAAATTAAACGATCACCTTCGATATTATAGAATCGCGAGTTAATTATTATAAATTTAATAATTTGTTTCTTCGGTTATATTTGTGTATTTACGAATTTCGTATCGGAAAATATTTATAAATTAATTAATAAATTACGGTTGCGAAAACACCGTGTTTTTCTCGCGTTCTTTTCGTGTTCTTATACGAGATTTTAATAAAAGAGTTATCATTGTTCCTTTCGTTAGGTAACCGGCTCGTACCACCGAGGAGTCGAAACGATTTTCATCATGGAGAATTATTTCTCACCGGTTCTTGTGAGATCCATTCGCGACGTCTAGTTCGGTGCCCCGTTGAAAATTGGGAATTTGTATTGTAAGATTGGAACTAATCCCAGGTTTTCCTGGCAATTTCCGACAGCAATGATTTCGGTAGTCATTCAACGACGAACGCCATACGCTTCTTTAAAGTCGAATTAATTTAAATAATATATATTTAGATGTAAGAGAAAATGCATCTATTCTTTTCTTCGTTAAAAATGTTCTGTCATTATTAGGATTGGTATTATTATTGTCTAATGTCAGAAAGATTTAATAGTAGATTAAATATGGATATAGCGTTGTGTATAAATTTTTATTTTTCAAGTAATTTCATATTGTAATAGTTTTTATTAACTGTTTGATCAAAATGATTACGAACGAATATATTTTATTATTAATTATTAATTATTTCTAGGTACTGGGGATATTAATATTAGTTTTTAGTTTCTTTTAAGAAACTATTTACAGGTATTGGACATCCATCGCCATTTTAGAATATTAGTTTTTAGATATATATCATTTTATATATATGTATAATAAAATACATGCACAAATTAACGTATCCAAAACATTTTTATAATTTTTATTAATATTATATATTATATATACGCGAAATTATGTATGAATGTTACATAAAATGTGCGAATACTTAAAAATTTAGAGACGAATCGAATGGGTACCCCTATATCAGCAAGATATTGATTAAAAGAAAAAAATTATTAATTTAGACGTTATAAGAATAAGAATCTAGAGAATTAATCTAGAATTAATTATATATTTAAAATTATTTGATTTATTTTATTTTGCACTATTCGAATTGAAATTTTTTAAATCTTGCTGTTATCGGGTTCGATTCGTCTCGCGCGCGCAAACGGTACCCCAAAATTATTGTGTTCGCACATTTAACACAAACTCCAATGGTGCATGGATTTTATTATTTATAAATATAATCGTTCGTAATCACATTTCTATAAAAAAAATCGTTATATCCATTTATTTTTCAATAAAGAAATATATTTCTTAATAATGTAAGAACATGTTTTCTGACGTGAATATCAATTTCGTGAATTGAAGATAATGAGGGATAATTGTCGTTGATTTATTACTGAAATCATTGCTATTGGGAATAGTCCGGAAGATCCGGGATTCGTTCCCTCCTACAGTGAAGTTCCCGACGTTCAATGGATCACTTAACTTTTCTTCGCAGATTGATCTTGCGAAATCTGATGAGAAACAAGATGTTAATCGTTCTCCATTTTTAAGATCGCTCCTCTTTTTATCGGATATTACCGGTATGTCATCCGCGTATCAAATGACGTCGAATTATATTATAAGAATTATGCGCAATCGTATATTTTGAATATTATAGATTTATTTATTCGTTGCGTTTTATCACGAATTTTAAATCGCGATTTATTTTATAAAGATTCGCAAATGACTCGGATAGTGAGAAGTATATTCGCAAACATTATAGACATCAAATTGTCTGTCGAAATATCTTCGCATTTATGATAATAATTATATCGCGCAATCGAATATTCCGAATATTATCGATTTATTTATTTGTCGCGTTTTCTCGGGAATTTTAAATCGTGATTTATCTTATAATTTAATCGTTGACTTATACATCGAACCTTTGTTTATCCTTCTACGTCTTTGAATATTGTTTTTAATCCGCGTTTTTAGTCCGCGCAAAAGGCGCTAGTAGTGCGAATATTTTTTGCTACTATTTAAAAGACGATCGATAATTTTATTAATGAATGTTTTAATCGCGATTATTTACAAATTGTGTGATAATTTGAGTGATAATAATATATCGCGCACGCGTCTTGATGATTTCAATTATCATATTATAAAAATTTTCCATTTTATCTTATTTAACTAATCATACGCGAGATAGGATATGTATCTTATTTGACGGCGTTCATATAAAATTGCATGTTAATCGCAAATAAATCGGATAGTGAATTTTATATTCGCAAATATTACAGACCTCGAATGTCTGTCGAAATATATCTTCGCACTTATATGTGACAGCATAATTATATTGCGCGCGTATCTATTGAGGACTTCGCGATTATTATATTATAAAAATTATATCGTGTCGAATATTCCGTGTATTATCAATTTATTTATTCGTCGCGTTTTCTCGCGAATTTTAAATCACGATTTATCTAACTTAATCGCTGACTTACGTCGAAACTTTGTCTATCTTTCCACGTGTTTGAATATTGTCTTTTATAGTCTGCGCTAATAGTGCAAATATTTTTTTCTACTATTTAAAAGACGATTAATAATTTTATTAATGACTGTTTTAATCGCGATTGTTTACATTATTTAAATTTTATTAAACTCTACTATTACATTGATAGTTACAGATATAGTTAAATATGTAGTTAGAGTATTAGAGGGACGTTGATAAAACCGTTTCGTTTCGTTATTCTCTATTAAACGTGGTGATAACGCGATTTTTTAATTACATATTCATTATATATTAAAATTGTAAAGTTTTAAGATTTATTTTATTTCATTGAATTAATCATGCGCAAGATGTAATATGTATTTTCAATATGTGTTTCCTCAATCGCGACATTTATATAAAATAACGTATTAATCGCAAATAAATCGCAAATAAATTCGCAAATATTACAGACCTTAAATGTGTCTATCGAAATATCTTCGCACTTGTGTGTGATAGTAATTATATCGCGCGTGTCTATTAGGGGCTCTTATTATATTATAAAAATTATACATATCGCAATCAAATATTTCGAATATTGTCGATTTATTTATTTGTCGCGTCTTCTCGCGAATTGTAAATCGTGATTTATCTTCTAAAAATTCGCAAATAAATCAGACAATAAATTCTATATTCGCAAATATTATAGATCTCAAATGTCTATCGAAATATCTTCGTATCTGTTTAATAATAATTATGTCGCGCGCTGTCTATTGGCGGTTTTGATTATCGTATTACAAAAATTATGCATATCGTAATCGAATATTACTACTATTATCGATTTATTTATTCGTTACCGGTTTCTCGCGAATTTTAAATCGTTACTTAGCTTGTATTATGCGCCAATAATGCAAATACTTTCTTCTACAATCGAAAAAACGATCAATAATTTTATTAATGACTCTTTTGATCACGATTATATATATTTACGTTACATAAAACTTATTAAATTCTATTATTGCCTATCAATTATTAATAATAAATATCGCATAATTCACCAACGCTAATCAGTCTTGTTTTGACTATGTAGAAATTTTTAATAAATTTTATATTATACGTATATTTTGGATACTTTCGTGTAATTCTTCGTAATAAATTAAAACTATTTTTAAGAAATTAAATTGAATTTATTTTTAAAAATGTTTTAAAAATGAAATTTAAATTATCAAAATTATTTTCAAGAAGATTAAACAAATTGCATAATTATAGATGTTCAAGATACTTCTTAACATGTTACATTTTATTTAGAAATTAAAAATATATAAATATATAATTTACATATATATATGATATATAACATTAAGTCCAAATGTTAATGCTGTCAATATCAAATTATTTATGTTATTAAACGTTTGAATAAATCGAATCCATTTATTTGATATTGATAACATTATAAATTGCATTTTATAAATTGTATTTTGTAAATTGTAATTTGTAATTTGTAAATTGTAAATAGTTATAATTGTATATTAATTATAATCTAATATTGATATTTTTAATTATTGACATAAATGTGTATAAAATACAATTATAACTATAATTTAATGATATGCTTTCCATTAGATTTATCTATTTATGAATTCCATATCGCGCGGAACTGAATACTCGTATTCGTAAAATAAATTAATAAATTATAATTGCGAAATTCCGTGGTCTTTCCGCGTTCTTTTCGCGTACTTATACAAGATTATCGTTTTAACAAAAGAATTTTATCGCTGTCCCTCTCGTCAGATAATATTCCTAAATATTGCTATTTAAATATAAAGAAATATCGAATAAGAGTGAAGATTCGATGTGATAAGTCAACGATTAAATATTAGCTTTACAAAATTTATCGCGGTCACCTTCGCTATTAAAGAATCGTGAGTTAATTATTATAAATTTAATAATTTGTTTCTTCAGTTATATTTGTGTATTTACGAATTTCGTATCGGAAAATATTCATAAATAAATTAATAAATTACGGTTGCGAAAAAATTACGGTGTTTTTCCCGCGTTCTTTTCGCTCTCTTAGACGAGATTGTCGTTTTAATAAAAGAGTTATCGTTGTTCCTTTCGTTAGGTAAACGTTAATGAAAGTTGCGTGGCTCGTACCGCCGAAGAGTCGAAACGATTTCCATCATGGAGAATTATTTCTCATCGGTTCTTGTGAGATCCATTCGCGACGTCTAGTTCGGTGCCCTGTTAAAAATTTGGGATTTTTATTGTAAGATCCCACAATGGCTCTCATGTGACACGCGCATTTAATGCGTTGAACGCACATTGCGTCGTCGACTTTCCGTCGCCGGTGCCGTCAACGTGTCGCGGACGGCGGCGTCTCGTTACCGCGTTTTCGCGTTTAGCTTTCTCGCGTCGTCGCGTTTTCGCGCTTCCGCGTTGGACATTTTCGTATAAATTCCAATTTCATTATTTTTAACGAGTCTCTACTTCCGATGCCAACTAACTGGGATGTTTCGAGTTTGCACACGTTGCTATGCAACGTACACTCTTGCTTCGTGCTTCGTCAAGTGATTCGGCCCGAATTAGTTAGAACTCGATCGATTGCTCGGAATGGTCGTCAATGGGTCCCTTCTCTTTGCTCGTCTACAGCCACACGCACTGCGTGTGTTAACCCTGTCGAGGAGTCGAGTGGATTCCCCTAGGCACGATTTTCGCTCGGTAAAAGGGGTTGCCTCCCCATTTTCTAAATTGCTAAATGTTAGCATTTAAAAAATGTGGGTATCCTCTTCTTTTGCCGTCTACTAGCCTGGTGTAGCATATAGCAACCGCGAGAGGCATAATATGTCCGGGCGGAGCACCTGAAATCGTGCTTAGCGGGTCCAGGTTCGATACGAGATAGAATAATTATGCGCGAAAAAGAGCTGCTGAACTTCATTTTCCTCTATTTCCGTCAATCGTTTCGTCTTCTTTCTGGTTTGGGCTTAGTCCTTGCTCGTTGTATCGTTGCATTCCTGACCTGTTGGCTCGAAGCTGATTCTCATAAGTGAAATGGGATTTTCGCTCGTACCGAAACCGGGAGTGCCGTTCAAAGTATATACATATTAAGTATATACATCGCGCGACCAAATAGAAAATTTTTTATCGTATCGAAATAGTGCGGAAACCGTTTAGTATCGCGCGTAAAAGTGCGAAAATAGCGATATAAAAATATTGCTCGTGAGTGCGGGAGTGCCATTAAATATCGCGCGTCTAACTGAGAGGAGGAGCAGGCCTAGGAGAGGCATCAGGCTCCGGCAGAGCAACCTTCTGGTAAGCAATTTATTTATTTGTAATTTGTAATTGTATTATATATTAAATATTAAATATATTTATTATAATTTAAATTAAACAATTAATCGCAACAATTAATTTGGTTTTTATTTATATTTTTTCATTTATATTTAAATAAGAGAGAATTAAAGAAAAAGATTTTTAAATTAAAGCTATAATCTTGTAAAGGTGTAAGCTTTTATAAAGTTATAAGAGAATTATTAGTAATGTTTTTTAAAATTTATAGAATTATTTTATTAATCTGCTATTATTATATGCATCGAATATAAAATTCAATGTATACAATAATTTTTGAAATATTAATTATTTTGAACGCTGCTACATTAGAATCTTCTTTTGTATGTTATAGATCGATGCAACAACCCTGATGATCTGAGAGGAGGAGCAGGCCTAGGAGAGGCATCCTGCACCGGCGGAACAACCTGATGGTGAATATTATTATTTATATATTAATTGTTATAAATCTTTAACTTGTTATAAACGAACAATAATTCGATCTTATTATATATTATTTAAATGAATTAAAAGAGAAAGATTTTTATAAAAGTCATAAAATTTTCTATTTAAAAAACAGTTTCAAAAATTTATAAAATTTTTCCATACGTGTTTATCTGCTTATTATTTTACACATCGGATATAAAATTCCGCGCGATAAAAATTTTTTTAAATATTAATTGCATTTTGTGAGCATTATTATAAATGAATTTTATATTTGTATGTTACAGACAACTAGCTTCGATAACAACAACTCCGCTGTTGCGCATCAGTGCCGGTAAGTGAAAAAAACTTTTATTTAACTTTAAGGTAACGGATTCGTAGAGATTGCAGATGTAGATGTAGATGTAGGTTGTAGATTGTAGATAAATCCGTTGCCTTAAAATGGATGAGCTAGGATGGATTAAATTAAATGAATTAAATTAAATAATTAAATTAAATTAATTAGATATTATTAAATTAAATTAATAGATGCTTATTTTATTAAATTAAATTAATGCTTATATTATTAAATTAAATTAATAGATGCTTTGCATTTATTGCGAAAATATATTGAAATATTAATTAAAAAAAGAAGAGATCAAGAAAAGATTTTTTTGTAAAGATTTTTTGTTTAATTTATTAAATAAAGAACACGCATTAACAATTATCAATTTTATCAATTTTTGATGCTAATTTATTCTTATAATACGCACTTATCTTCTAATTACTCATAGCTCATCCATCGTAGAATTTGTTTGTAGATATTGTTTTTAAACTTTACTTTAACTTAATATAAAGCCAAATGATTAATTAATTAAATAATTTGTAATATGATAAATACACACATTAATTATATATTTTATTATAAAATATAATTTATAGAAATTTGTAGTAATTTGGCTTTATTTCAGTTAAAATATAGTTATATTCAATATTTAACGAACGATCGTGAAATCGAACGATCGTTACTAAATGAGCGTAAATATTTCACGCTCTTTTGCCGGTAATTATCCGGCAAAAGAAGGAGTAATTATCTCCTTCTTCGATCTCTGATTAGAGATCGAGAAAGAAAGTAGCCAGGATCAACGAAAGGTAGGTTCAACTGGCCTGAAGAGTACGGTTAGGGCACGCGGTTAGGGCACGTGACTAAAATATATACATGATTAGGTGAGGTGATGATTAGAGATAGGTTCCTCAAATCTCGAATAATTTTAGTTAATCAGGAAATAGAGTTGTTAAGGCTCTTAAGTAAAATCATTAGAATTCTTCTATTGATATTAGGGTTGATAGGGCTCTTAAGATCATTAGAATTCTGTAATAGTAGGATTGTTAGAGCTATTAAAATTATTAGAATCCTTTAATAGTAGGGTTGTTAGGGCTATTAAGTAAAATTCATTCTTTCTTTTAATACTCCAATAATCCTAATTAAAATTATTTTAATTAAGTTGAATTTATTTTTAAAAACATTGTAAAAATAAATATAATATGTTTTAAAAATAAAAATGTTTTAAAAGTGAAATTTAAATTATCAAAATTATCTTCAGAAATATTAAAGAAATTGCATAATTATTAACGTTTAAGAAATCTTAACATGTTATATTTTATTTTAAAACTTAAAAATATATGTGTATTAAATCAAATATAATATTAAATCCAAATGTTAATGCTATCAATATCAAATTATTATATCGATGTTATTAAATATTTGAATAAATCAAATATTATTATTTGATATTGATAGCATCATAAATTTGTAAATTGTAAATTGTAAATTATAAATAGTTATAATTGTATTTTAATTATAATCTAACATTGATATTTTAATTGTAAAATACAATACAATTATGACTATAATTATATTATGTGAAATTGTATTTACGATTGTAAATTCTTATGTAAATTACACGAAAAATTATCGAAAGTATACGTATAATGATTACATAATAGTAATTAACATAATAGTAATTCATTAAATTAAAGTATTTATTTCTGTAGTATATATTTTTGGAATATTCATAAAAGAGTTTTTTATATATTGTTTATATTTTCATGTCAAAGAGTCATTAATCAATTCGGAAAATTTTTATATAAAATGTAAAAATTCGATGCTGAATTAATGATTAAATATAAGCATTATAAAATTTGACGGACACCTTCGTTACAAAATCGCGAGTCAATTATTATAAATTTAATGATATGCTTTCCGTTAGCTTTATTTATTTATGAATTCCATATCGCGCGGAACTGAATATTTTTAAAATAAATTATTAAATTATGATTGCGAAAATACCGTGTTCTTTCCGCGTTCTCTTTGCGTCCTTATACAAGATTATCATTTTAACAGAAGAATTTTATCGCTGTCCCTCTCGTCAGATAATATTCCTAAATATTGCTAATTAAATATAAAGAAATGTCGAATAAGAGAGTGAAGATTCGATGTGATAAGTTAACGATTAAATATTAGCTTCACAAAATTTAACGATCACCTTCGATATTACAGAATTGCGAGTTAATTATTATGAATTTAATAATTTGTTTTTTCAGTTATATTTGTATTTACGAATTTTTTTTTCGTATCGGAAAATATTCATAAATAAATTAATAAATTACCGTTGCGAAAACACCGTGTTTTTCTCGCGTTCTTTTTCGCGTTCTTAGACGAGATTGTCATTTTAATAAAAGAGTTATCGTTGTTCCTTCCTAAATAAACGTTAATGAAAGTTGCGTGACTCGTACCGCCGAGGAGTCGAAACGATTTTCATTATGGAGAATTATTTCTCATCGGTTCTTGTAAGATCCATTCGCGACGTCTAGTTCGGTGCCCTGTTAAAAATTGGGGATTTTTATTGTAGGAATGGAACTAATCCCAGGTTTTCCTGGCTTTTTCCGACAGCAATGATTTCGGTAGTCATTCAACGACGAACGCCATACGCTTCTTTAAAGTCGAATTAATTTAAATAACATATATTTAGATGTGAGAGAAATGCATCTATTCTTTTCTTCGTTAAAAATGTTCTGTCATTATTAGGATTGGTATTATTATTGCCTAATGCCAGAAATATTTAATAGTAGATTAAATATGGATATAGCGTTGTGTATATATTTCTATTTTTCAAGTAATTTCATATTATAATTAGTTTTTATTAACTTTTTGATAAAAATGATTACGAACGAATATATTTTTAATTAATATAATTTGTCTCTTTTGAAAAATTTTTTCTAGGTACTGGGGATATTAATATTAGTTTTTAGTTTCTTTTAAGAAACTATTTGCAGGTATTGGACATCCATCGCCATTTTAGAATATTAGTTTTTAGATATATACCATTTTATATATATGTATAATAAAATACATGCACAAATTAACACGTATCCAAAATATTTTTATAATTTTTATTAATATGATATATTATATATACGCGAAATTATGTATGAATGTTACATAAAATGTGCGAATACTTAAAAATTTAGAGACGAATCGAATGGGTACCTCTATATCAGTAAGATATTGATTAAAAGAAAAAAAATTATTAATTTAAACGTTATAAGAATAAGAATCTAGAGAATTAATCTAGAATTAATTATATATTTTAATTATATATTTAAAATTATTTCATTTATTTTATTTTGCACACTATTCGAATTGAAATTTTTTAAATCTTGCTGTTATCGGGTTCGATTCGTCTCGCGCGCGCAAACGGTACCCCAAATTATGTGTTCGCACATTTAACACAAGCTCCAATGATGCATGTATTTTATTATTTATAAATATAATCGTTCGTAATCACATTTCTATAAAAAAAATCGTTATATCCATTTAATTTTCAATAAAGAAATATATTTCTTATTAATGTAAGAACATGTTTTCTGACGTGAATATCAATTTCGTAAATTGAAGATAATGACGAGGGATAATTGTCGTTGATTTATTACTGAAATCATTGCTATTGGGAATAGTCCGGAAGATCCGGGATTCGTTCCCTCCTACAGTGAAGTTCCCAACGTTCAATGGATCACTTAACTATTCTTCGCAGATTGATCTTGCGAAATCTGATGTAGAAACAAGATGTTAATCGTTCTCCATTTTTAAGATCGCTCCTCTTTTTATCGGATATTACCGGTATGTCATCCGCGTATCAAGTGGCGTCGAATTATATTATAAAGTTTATGCGCAATCGATTATTTTGAATATTATAGATTTATTTATTCGTTGCGTTTTATTGCGATTTATCTTATAAAAATTCGCACGTAAATCAGTCGATGAATTATATATTCGCAAACATTACAGACCTCAAATTGTCTATCGAAATATCTTCGCCTTTGTGTGATAATAATTATATCGCGCGCGTGTCTATTGAGGGCGCTTCGATTATTATATTATAAAAATTATACGTATCGCGATCAAATATTTCGCATATTATCGATTTATTTATTCGTCGCGTTTTCTCGTGAATTCGAATCGCGATTTATCTTGTAAAGATTCGTAAATGACAGTGAGTACTATATTCGTAAATATTACAGACATCAAATTGTCTGTCGAAATATCTTTACATTTATGTGATAATAATTATATCGCGCGCGATTACAATGTTTATTGAAGCTTCGATTATTATATTATAAAAATTATACATATCGCAATCGGATATTCCGAATATTATCGATTTATTTAATCGTCGCGTTTTCTCGGGAATTTTAAATCGCGATTTATCTTATAATTTATCGTTATCTTATAATTTAATCGTTGACTTATACATCGAAGCTTTGTCTCTCTTTCCATGTCTTTGAATATTGTCTTTAATAAGTCCGCGTAAAATGCGCCAGTAATGCAAATACTTTCTTCTACAATCGTAGAAATGATCAATAATTTTATTAATGACTCTTTTGATCACGATTATTTACGTTACATATAATTACGTTACATTAAATTCTATTATTGCATATCTATTATTAATAATAAATGTCGCGTAATTAATCATTCTCGTCTAAACTACGTAAAAAATTTTTAGTAAATTTTATATTATACGTATATTTTGGACATTTTCGTGTAATAAATTATTCCATGTAATAAATTATTTTGTATTAAATTTCATTTCGTGTAATAAATTATTCCATGTAATGAATTATTTTGTATTAAATTATATTTTACATAAACTTTTTTATTAAACCCTATGTATTGAAAAAAAATAAAAAATAAAAAAATTTTTCCTCCTCGATATATCTCTACCTTAACGAAGGCATTTGCCAGGTGAGGAGGTTTGAGTACTCTAATGAACCTAAGAGCTATGCCGGCGATAACATACGCCGATATTCATATAGAATTCTATTCTTATATTTAAAATAATCTTAAGTATCTTAGATTGCTTCTTAAGGTTCCGTTTAGTTAGTAAAATAAGTTATATAATAAGTTATATAATAAATAGTATATATAACATTTTCCAACTTACTTAAGACGATCTTAAATATAAGAGTGAATTATGAATACTGGCCGTCGTTACCGGCAGGGACACCCATGCCGGACAGGTCGAAGGGGAAGAGTCAGACTAAGAGAGATACCAATATTATTTATATATTAATATATTATTGATTATTATTATATTATATATATTAATTAATATATTAATTAATACATATTAATTAATATATAATATTATTTATTATGTTATTATATTAATATTTTTGAATAAAATGAATTATTAATATTTTTGAGTAAAATGAAGCAAAAGAGACAATAATCGAAAGAATAAAGAAAAATAGACTTCAGCAATTTGAATATTTGTTAAAAATGCCTGAAGACAACAAATGGCCACAGAAAGTATTCCGATGGACATCACAAGAAGAAGAAGCGTTTCTATAGTTTTTAGGACGAGGCAGTGCGACAGTTCATAACAATCCGAAGATTCTAAGAAAAAGATGCATTGGACAGAGACGCATAATGATTAGACATATAAAAAGACAGCTTGCAAAGAGTTATAAAATTTACTAATAATATAATAATAATATATTTTGTAATTATGTTATACTTTATTATTAAGTACATTGTATTATATAATATAGAGCATTTTAAATATAAAAAATATTGCAGCAATGAAGATTATAAAATATTATGTGATTATAATATTATATTATATATATATATATATATATATATATATATATATATATATAATTTTATATTGTTAATCGTGCTGAGGAAGGGTCAAAGACGATTCGAAATATTCGTTATTTTTGTAGTTTTTTAGTTCGAAATAAACAACAATTAATAAGAAGGAAATGTTGTTTCTTTCCTGCGCTCCAACTACCGCGCTGTGGCATTTATGTGCAATTTTGATTTAATTAATATGAAATAAATTTTTACGAGGGAAAATTATTTTTTGATATTTATATAGAGTCAAATATAATTCGTTTCCGACGTTTCATCTATTTTTCAATCATTTAAATATAATTCGGATTAAAAACGCGCACTTTAAAACGTCGAATGGTAGAATCGTCTAAATAATTAACATATAACGAAAAGCTCCATAAAAGATACATTAATCTTTTAATAAATAATTATGTAATTAATCTATAAAATCTAAAATATTTCTCTATACTTTAATATTCCGCGCATATATTTGTTAAAGAATGTAAAATATTTCGATGATGAACGGACAATAACATCTTGGCCTTGGTGGCGTAAACAACAGCGCGCTAATATTTACATGCCACGACTTTGGTATTATTCGCACAGTGACATTCGCGCGAGCAAAGATAGTGATACAAAATACTTTGTATATTATCGAATTAATAATTAAATGATTATTACATATCATGACTTCAATTACATTAATCTTTCGATCTTATAATTCGTGTTAATATACATATATTATACATATATCAACAATGAAAATAGCATTTAACAAGTAGGATTGAATTTGGCCCAATATAAATGTCGAGCAAATACATCCCTCGTGTGTTCTCTATCTCTTATAATATAATAAAGTGCATTTCTTGTATAATTATTCCGCGATGAGGCTTGCCGTGCAAGATATCTCACAATCGTTCCATAATTATAATTAGTCGTATTTTCGAGAGTGAGTGCCACGAAAAAATAACAAAGGACGAACAAGGGAGGAAAAGGATATTGGGAAAGGCATATAGGTCAGACAACATACGGAGTAATGAAATTGCGTGGTAAATGATTTATAAATTTTTTATATATATTCATATTATTTTTTAATTAAAAAAATTACTATCGTAAAATATTATTAAAATTATTATTACCTGATTAGTAAAATTATGATTACCTAATGGATATATCGTTACGTTTTGAACGGCTTCAACGAATCTAAAATAATAAATTATACTTTATCACGAAATATATTCAACTATATGTATTATTAAAGAAGTAATTTTATTCATATAGAACATATAGTAATTTTATTCGTATCACTATTTATATGTTATAGAAAATTCATTGCCAAAATATGTATCTTACGTACTATAAGATATGTATACAGGACGTCTGATAACATTTTGTAGTCCCGAAGTGTGAAGGTAGATTGGCTCAAATTAAGAAGGAAGGTGCTCTGTTTTGCAATAGTAGTAGTAATTAACGAAAAATTAATTAAAGAAAATCGGCCAATTTGGGTGAGGCAATGAGAGTCGTCCGATTATAACCTTATACTAGGCGCGCGGCGGAGAGTGGGGAAGGAGTGGTAAGTTCGGGCAAATTGTTTAATAAACAATCAATTTTAATTAATAAATTAAAATACTTCTATAATTTATTTAATATTACGCGATAGTGTATATTTTATAATATATAAAATATTTCGGCAACAAATGATCAATAACATAGTGTTCGACTTTGGCAATATAAAATATAAACAGTAGCGCGCTATACGTTACCGCTTTGTTATCATTCGCACGATGACTCTCGAGTAATAAAGTAGTGGTGAGAAACGCTTCGTATATTGTAATTTTTTTACTAAACACGATTACGATTAGTATCGAAACATAATTTGCTATAATTATTAATAAAAATTAATTAATTAAAAATTAATTATCGACATGAAACTGTATCATAACGATAAATCTTTATCGAATCGTAATCATTCATTACCGCGATTAAAAATTGATACAGGGAATACATAAAAGAGTATATGAGAATTAATTATGCTATGATCTTTCGAACATTGCTGCTTATTATAATATTCTTTAACAATATTAGAATTAAATATATTTCGACCAATGTTTTAAATTTTCTCAATCTTTGTTAATTAAACACACAATTTAATCGAGAACCGATTAAATTATAAGAATATTAAAATATTAAATAATCCAAATAATCCAAAATATTAAATAATCACTTCGTATAAAATTTGACGGACACCTTCGTTACAGAATCGCGAGTCAATTATTATAAATTTAATGATATGCTTTCCGTTAGCTTTATTTATTTATGAATTCCATATCGCGCGGAACTGAATATTCTTAAAATAAATTATTAAATTATGATTGCGAAAATACCGTGTTTTTTCCGCGTTCTCTTCGCGACCTTATACAAGATTATCATTTTAACGAAAGAATTTTATCGCTGTCCCTCTCGTCAGATAATATTCCTAAATGTTGCTAATTAAATATAAAGAAATGTCGAATAAGGGAGTGAAGATTCGATGTGATAAGTCAACGATTAAATATTAGCTTCATAACATTAAAGGATTACCTTCGATATTATAGAATTGCGGAGTAATTATTATGAATTTAATAATTTGTTTCTTCGGTTATATTTGTGTATTTACGAATTTCGTATCGGAAGATATTAATAAATAAATTAATAAATTTTACGGTTGCGAAAACACTATGTTTTTCTTGCGTTCTTTTCGCGTTCTTAGATGAGATTGTCGTTTTAATAAAAGAGTTATCGTTGTTCCTTCCGTTAAATAAACGTTAATAAAAGTTGCGTGGCTCGTACCGCCGAGGAGTCGAAACGATTTTCATCATGGATTATTTCTCACCGGTTCTTGTGAGATCCATTCGCGACGTCTAGTGCCCTGTTAAAAATTGGGAATTTTTATTGTAAGGTTGGAACTAATCCCAGGTTTTCCTGGCAATTTCCGAAAGCAATGATTTTGGTATATATGTAATTATACATCGATACGCTATCTATATATATATATATACGTCGATATAATAATATATATATATAAATATATTAGTTATATATATATTATTAATATATATATATATATATATATATATATATATATATAATCGCAATTATTAAGTTTCGCTTTCCTTACTCAAAAACACAAATTAAATATATTATTATATTACGTTGTTTACAATTACGAAAACGGATGTGATAGTTTTTAATAATCAAAATTTTATGGACGGTAAGATTAAAAAATTTCTTTTATTTTCATTGATAAATCTAATATGAAGATTAAACCTAAAAATAACAGAATCAATTTAGAAATATTCTAGAAATATTTTTTCTACATTAAGATTTATTGAATCGTTTGGAAAATAAGACAAACATTAATGTAATTATATCGGTTAAATAGTACTAGTCGACTGGACTCAATAAGGCATCTTCCATGTTCTCTCTTAATGCTATAATATTTTTCAGACAAAATTCAAAATTTGGTCTAGCATCCGCTGTACTCCAGCAACGTAGCATCAACTGGTACAATGGTGACGGACAGTTAAGAGACATCGGCAACCTGCCTCCAGCACGTACATAATCTATCACTTCTTTATCAGTCTTGTCAATATAAGGTTTCTCACCCAACGATGTAATTTCCCACATTAATACCCCAAATGACCAAACATCGCTTTGAGAAGTAAATATTTCAATCATCAAAGATTCGGGTGCCATCCAGCGAATAGGAAAATAACGTTCTCCTTTCTAAAACATGATTTAAACAAAAATTTAATTTTCTGATTCAAGTTGTTCATTTTTAGAATATGTGTAAAATGAAAAAACGTTCATTTTTATCTCTTGTTTATATAAATAAAAACTATTTATATTCTATATTACTTAAAGAAACAATGCACGATACTATTATGATAAAAAATGAAAAGTATTTTCGAAAGAATTCATTTTTTAGTCATTAAATTTTTTTCATAATTGTATTTACCACGCGATAATAATCGTTTTTGTAGATATCTCTAGATAGTCCAAAATCTCCAATTTTGATGACACGATTCTCGCGATTTCTCGAAGATACTAAACAATTGCGACACGCTAGATCTCTATGTACGAAACGCAACTCTTCCAAGTAGCAACAACCTCGCGCAACATCTTCGCACATGGCGAGCAAATCCTGCAAACGCAAAGCAGACGAATCTGACGCTTGCAAATTTCGACAATCTCTCAAATATTTTAACAGATCACCAGTTTCCATCAATTCCATCACTAGTAAAGGAGAATCCCCATCTAAACAAACGGCCAACAATCTTAATATATGTTTGTGTCGAATAAGATTCATAAGCTTGGCTTCCTTTAACAAATTCTTTTTCTGATGGGAAGAAGCATCTTTCCGAAGCGTTTTTATTGCAACGGATATCTCTGTGCCCGATCTTTCTAAGTTCTTCACCTTTCCTTGATACACCTGCGAAATATTTCACACAAATTTATGTGCGTACTTCATTAGAAAATGTGTAGTTTAATGTCAAGTAATATTATATTTTACTTTATATTAAATAATCCAACAAAAATGTATAATAAAGTGCATGTTTGTTGTCTCATCTATATTTTACATTACTTATAATCTATTATAAAAATTTATGTAATTTATATCTTTATTAGAAAATACATATCTGTTTTGTTGATCCAGAAATTAATTTGAAACATTGCTTGAAAAAATTAATTTTTACCATTCCGAATGCGCCGCTACCAAGAAGTTTTGTAATTGTAATTTGTTTACGTGCGATTTTAGTTATCGCACATTCATCCGGATTACCATGTAACATAGGATTGTAAATCGTATTGAATTCAGCGTATTGGTAAGGTACTTCACGTAGAATCGCCAATTCCATATCGGTCATTGTTGTTGAAGACAAAAATTGTTCATTATTACCTCTGCGTCTATTACGATACACTGTTATAAAATTTCGAATTAATTATGTTATAACATGTATTATAAAATCTGCTGTTTTTTAGTAAATTTATTCGTTTAGTTTTATATAAGTAAATTACTATTTTCAGTAAATGTTTAGATATTATATCAGATATATACATATGTATAATCTACAATTCAAGTCGATACCTACATCAAATATACTTACAACGATAAAAGTAGCAGACGCAGGTTATAGTAACTATAACGATAAAACTTAACATCAAAAATAAGTAATATTCTTTCGCTATTCCAGCAGTGATCAGAATATCTATATTAAGCAAAAATATAATTTTCATATCTTCGTGTGTGTATGTTTTTACAAATTCATTTTTACTTATAACTTTATTACAAAACTTAATTTTTTTAAATTTTATGCCTATTTATATCTAAAAAAATTAGCGAATAATAATATAATATCTATGCAGCACAGAATGTTACAACTACTTTGCAACAATATTGCAATATTACAAATTGCAATGCAACATTACGGAAACATTGTAGAAATATAAATTAACAAAGTATTAATTAGACATTAGCAATATGATATTTATATTTTAGAAACATTTTAAAATTATAACATTCTTTAATTTATCTATAAAAATAATGTAATAATATATTTTTTATATTTGTATATATCCGATGAATTTTACTTTTTTGCAGAAGTCAAATGAAATAATGGCATAGTAATAATATCAGTCGAGTAAATATAATTCTAAGATAAAGATAAGCATTGCTATTTTTTTTATTAAAATATAGAAAACATTTTATATCAATGTTACAATATATTTACGATATATTTTCACTTCATGTACGAATACGATATTAATCTTTAAAGATAATATATCTTTTTATTATATTAGGAATAGATACTATTATTATATCTATCATTATATTTTTCTATGCATTTTTATGTACTTTTCACATGCAAATATATATAATTATAACGGATCTTTAAAATTTTTAAATAAAAATATAATTAGTATTGTTTAATTAATTCTATAACTATAATCTTTATATATATCCAGGTAGCAAGATGACGTCTCCAGACGTCTTAATGACGTACAATGACGTCATTAAAACGTTATTAAGATGTCATTTGACGTCACTCTGCTACCTGGGATATATATATATATATATATATATATATATATATATATATATATACCCCATTTTAAGAGTATAAAAAACATTTAAAATAAAAAAAGTGATTCGTTAGTAGAGTTTAAAGTAATTTTGTATAAAAATATAACATTTTATGTTATATGATTATGTTTAAATATAATTTCGCAATATATTATCTTAGACATGATTATCATAGATATTGCAAACTTCTATTTATATCAAGCTTTTTAATTTAATCAAATGTTTCCAAGATATTCATCCATCAAAAACAAAAATATGGTTGCAATAACATTGCACTCTTTCCAATATATTACATTGTAATATTGCTACAATATTTCATTGCGAAAAGCGGACAGCTTAACTTCATCACAATCTTATAACAATAACTCAGCAGAGTTTCGCAATCAATTTGCAATATTGCAATGTTTCAATGAAATTATTCTGCAATATATCCGCAACTTTATTGTGCTGTATGGGTATTTTCATTTGCTTACCAAGTTTGCTACCACGTGTTGAAAAATTAAATCTTTCATCAGCCGGCCATATAAAATATTCCTCATATTCGGGATATCTCAATATCAAGCGAAAGTTGTAGAAAGTTCCCGATTGTAAATTTTCGACACGGTATATTACTTCACTGTTATAATTCATTTTAAAATAATTCATTATTTGCCAGTTTTCTGCTGCAGTATCTTTGTACTCTATTGTAAAAAAGATCGTCATATTAATGTTTGAGATCCATGAAATGTTCATGCTATTTATGTTGACCCCGCTCAATGTAATATTGTTTGGTTCTGAGTATATGTAAACGATCTTGCTTAAACTCTCGTTGTACAAATCGCTGAAATTACTTGGATACACTCGCACGTATATCAAGTAATCTTGTACTGGTAGCGACAAGTTCATCTTTGTGAAAAATCTGCCGTCTGCTATACGTTTCGGCACATTGATCAATTGTTTGCCCTCTTGTTGCGTGCCGTTCACTAATGTAACTGACTTCCAATGCACTTCGTAGGTCACGGCCACGCAGTTCAATTTCTTGGGTGGCATCCAATGAACTACTGCTATAGTAGGCGTCAAACCTAGAACACTTATGTTTTCTGGTGCATTAAGCTTGCCCGCAATAGTTTTTACTGGTATCACATTCGAATCCAATGGATTTATTGATAATTGATCAAAGTAAAAATTGCTTAAAGTAAACTTCAACTTGTACTCTGTAAATGGTGTTAAGTTCTGAATCTCGTAATATCGTTCGTACGTCTGCACATTGAATTTCTCAGACTTGTTGAGGTTGTTGTCTGAACAATGGCTTACAGAGATATTATATAAAGTAATTGGTAAATTATATTTTTTGCATCCACTCTTTACAATCGGCTCCGGAAGATTCACAACGATGCTGTTTGCCGTTGTATTCACATTCTCTAAATTATTAACTTTTTCGTCAGGTGTCAGACATCTCATTGGAGGATATGGTTGTAAAGATTTATCAAAAGCGTAAATTCTTTTAAGCATCCTTTTATCTGATCTTATTATTATCTTTTCAATATATTTGTATGCATTTGAGACGCTCTTGAGATTTGCATATTTCTTTTTCAAAACGTAGATATATTTAGTATATGGATGCGCTTTAGATGCTGAAATGTAAATGTTTGTTTTGTCAATCGTCATAGATTTGAATTGAACGTTATCACTTTTGTTTTCCTTGTGTAAAATCTCATTGCACATAGAAACGTTAATGTCTGTCATAAATATGTTATCATCACTTAACCAGTAAATTAACGGCTCCTCATTATTCATGTCATCAATTATTATATCGTGAGAAGAATTCTTATAATGAAATAGGCAAGAGGATGAACTTATCTGAACAATTTGCTCATTTTTTCCATCGAGATATTGCATCATATAATGTCTATCATTTATCAAATTGTGTAATAGGGAATATAAAATTCTAAAAAATATATAATTATTTTACTCATTATAAAACATTATTTTAACAAAAATAGAAACTTGTATGTAGTAAAATTTCGAAATTCTTATAATTATATAATAACTTATTATTTTTTAAATTATGATCTTAATTATAAAATCACGTAAAATTATAGAAAAATTACAAATTTGCATAAATCTTTAATGGAAAATTATTTTTTCAGGTGAACGGTAGTAAACGTACCCCATAGACGGTGATACATTTAAATTGTCAATAACAATTTCTGTTTTGACAATCTCATCAAATTTAATTATGCCATTTTCCCACATTATTAAGTCGAACTTTACAATACAATGGTAGCCGGATCTTTGATAGGTGAAATATAGATTTCTTGCTACCCAGTCAATACAGAGATTATTTAGATAATGATCAAAGCTAGTCATTTTTGTGATATTATTTTCTTTAATCTTGAATGTCATTAGGTCTTTTTGGTTTATCCAATAAATTCTATTGTCTTGTATCGAATAAACGACATTTGATACATATCTGAAAAACAGAAACTATAAATGTAAAGTAAAAAATTATAGTTGAGATTCCTAATTTTATAGTTATTACTACTTTAATGTTGATAATAATAAACTTGTGCATAATAATAATAACTATAACTTTATAGTTAGTGTTAAAAATAATTTATGATAATTATAACTATTTTTTTTATTACTATACATACCCTATCATTAAGAAATTAGTAATGTTTAAATCCACGTCCATTATTTCCATACCTATATCCGTTGTGAGTAATAATTTAGGTATTGGATTTTCATGTGTAGTCGACACATTGATTAAATCCGTGTAAGGACCAGCAACAATTTTAGTATGCGCACGTACTCGAAAATAATATGTCGTGTTAGATGTCAGATTGTGCACCGTGTGCTCCAATTTTGTAGTTGTGATATTTTCATCGTCGCAGGTTTGAATCTCTTTTAAGTCCTCGATGAAAAAACATTGCACTGTGTACCCTTGTATTTTTTCATCGGTAAATTCAGGTTGGTTCCATCTGTAAAAAGATAAAATTTTAGTCATTTTATATTTAACAAAATTATTACAGAATTAACATTTTGATATATTCATGTCGTTGAATTTAAGAAAAAGGGAGAAAAATGAAAGAAAGAATACAAACTGAGAATTTAGATTCCTTACCTCAATGTCACAAAAATGTCGTTTACTTTTCCTGTGAATTGACTGTCGAATTGTACAAATGCTCTGAGAGATGTTGGCTTGCTCAAATTGCTTTCTAGAGATTTTAAGATAGTACATATTAACACAATTATATATAAGATTAAGTGGATTATCTCAGTAAATCAGAAAAAAACAATTTAATATGAAAATAAAGGAAAGAGAAAAAATAAATGTAAACTACAAAATAAATGGAAATTAGCACAGTATTGACCTTTAAAAATAATATAAGAATTTTTTGCGTCATTTAAGATTTAGAAAAGTAATCGTTAATTCATGGCAAAAACAAATAAATAGCTTTTAATAAAGTACTTTTCGAAAAATTCCTACAGCTTAAGAAATTAGAAGTATAATATTTGCGACTGCTTTAAAACAGAGTAGCAAATTAATTAAATTGACTTTACCTTAAATTATGACAATTTTTATGTACAATGTTATGCTTATATTATGCTTTTCTATTTCTTTTTCGGACGGAATAGAATTTATATTCTTCTCACTACTGGAAGATATTTTTAGATTTGATTTCCACTCTCTCTTGAATTTAAATTACATTTACAGTTTTTCGTCATAGATTTTGTTATTAATGTTTTATGCATTTTTTTGTAACTTACCGATAGATTCTGAGATGATAGAAATGTTTGCAAGTGGAACTTCATCGACTTCTCGCTCATTTCTCGCAGTACTATCAGAATGACTCCGGTTAGATTTGAAATTTAGTACATGATGATCACTTTTCTCGGACATTGATATATCCTTCATAAAGTATAACATACGAAAAGAATTAAGTATCGTTGAAGCGGTTGTTTCTGGTACTTTTAATGATAAATTATATAAATTATAAAATTAAACGAAAAATTGCCGTTCATTTTTTGTTTGCTTAATAATACCGGTTTGATATATACCATTCCTAAATGATATAAGTTGAATGTAATGTAGTTTTATTCATATCGTAAAATCTATTTTTTATTTATTTTTTTTAAGACATGTATATCAAACATAATTCATGTCAAAAATAAAATCAATCAATAGGTTAACGAGAGTCAATGAGGATTCATAACAGCTTTTAGCAAGTAGTACAAGCGAAAGTGTAGCTCTTTGCAATTATTAAACAATTTTGTCTAACGATTTGATTCTATCTCATGAATAGGTTAGTTAACTCTTCTCAATTTTACCGTAACTCAAATTTCTTTTCAAAAATTTGCCGATATCACCAAAGTTTTATTAATGTTGGTACTTCAAAAATAAAGAAGTTAAAAATATTGTTTCTTTACAGTTATTAAATATTAGTCATAGACTTATATAAATTCTTTTATTTATAATCTTGTCAAGTTTTTTCTCAAATGTCGTTATATTTTTAACACAAACAAATCCTGGAAATGATAGTATAAACCGATAGTATAAACCGATAATGCCTCGATAAAAATATGTGGATATAATTGTATATAAATGGATATATGTACAATGAAAATTAATATAAATTCTAGTAATTGTGTTTTTGAATATATTGTCGATCGAAATATTAGCGTTAATAGATACAAATTGAAGAATGTTTGAAGAATGGTTTCTTTATTAGACAGATTTTCTATCTCGATATTTAGTAGCTCTGTGCCGTTATATAATTATTCTTAACACAAAGAAATGATGCTAACTTTCTAAATTAATTTCATAAAATAAAATCTACATTAGTATTAAGCTTATTATATATCAATAAATATTATTATATATATCTAGGAAAATAAGGAAATTTTAAAAATTGAAGAAAAATAACATAAAAATCTGTTGAAGTGCCATCGTATGTATATAATAATGTAGCAGATAGTAGATAGAAAATTTCATTAATTTTAAAAATTGTTATTTTTAGAAATAATAATTATATATATACAGAGTGTCCAAAAAGTCCAGGAACGGTCGAGTATTTCATAAACTATGCACTTTAGAAAGAAATGTTTCAAACAAAAGTTGTATGGCTTGAAGGGGTCCATCAGATGGTGGCAAAGATTTGACTTTGGAGAGTTATTTGAAGGTCACGTGAAGATCACCGTCAATTTCTTAAATGGAGTCCCCTACTTTTTATTGCATATTCTTGTAGTTTATCTCGAGGGCTTTCCAAAACACTATAATAAAATATTTTTCCCTCAAGTACTTTTTGAGTTATAAGGCTTGAAATCATTTCTTAATTTTACATAAACCGTAAAATATCTTGTAAAATATTCATTTTTCGATTATCTTACTTTAATACTTTTATGTACAAAGTAATGAGAGAAATCAATTGGTGTAAAGAAAACACATAGTTGTTTCGAAGAAAAAATATGTAATTTGCAATTAACACAATTACATATTTTTTCTTAAATTTTTTCTCCTCTCATTATTTTGTACATAAAAGTATTAAAGTAAGATAATCGAAAAATGAATATTTTACAAGATATCTTACGGTTTATGTAAAATTAAGGAATGATTTCAAGCCTCATAACTCGGAAAGTACTTAATGAAAACTAACTTAATTATAGTGTTTTGGAAAGCTCTCGAGATAAGCTACAAGAATATGCAAAAGCATATAGGGTGTCCCATTTAAAAAGTTGGAGGTGACCTTCACATAACCTTGACAACGCTATTCGAGGTCATAATAATGTTGCTGTGTAATGCGCCACATAAAACCCTATAACTTTTGTATGAAACATTTTTTTTTAAAAATGCGTATTTTTCGAAATATTAAGGGGTTTCCACACTTTTGGTAAACCCTGTATATCAAGGCTACCAGATTGCATACGCTGCGTCCAGCGGCGGCATGATTTGTATCCCCACCACTTTCGCGCACTAAACCATAAGCTCTCATCCATGTACGCTCAACGTTCGGTTATCTTCGGTTTACAGAGAAAGACGGATAGATTAGCTTCTGTCCCCTTCTCTCCTGAGAGGTCTATTGTATCTTACCTATCTCTTTGAATACAATAGCTATGTGATCCTCGAAATCTCGAGCTGGCGAGTTGGCGATGCAAGTTGCATCGTTGCAAGTATCGCAGCGATACTTATTATCACACATAATATTTTCCTACTGATTTATTTTTATAAAAGTTTATATGTTGTTTAAAAAAGAGAATATAACATATACAAAAACAAATTTTACATATTTTTATCTAAATTTTTATCTAACATATTTTTATCTCAATTTTTATCTAAATTTTTCCACTCTTGGCCAATATGTACGCTTTTTTATTAAAAAAAAATTTCTTTAAAAAAATAATTGTAATAAAATAATATTTAAATTTATTTTAATAGAATTGTATTTTGTTATTATTATTTTGTATTAATGTATGACGTACATCTTGTTGCTCAACGGAAACCGCAAGAAGGTGGTGGTACATTTCCGTTAAAAAGGAAATGTAAAAAATTTAATAAATGAATAATAATAAAAATAAAATTAAAATAAAATAATAAAATAATGATAAGTAATAAATAAAAATAAAAAATAAAATTGTAATAAAATAATAAAATATAATCAATTTTCTAATTGATAAAAGGTCAAAATATTATTTCCACATTTCCTTACATACATATATATATATATATATATATATATATATATATATATCTTTACACACTTATTTTTTAAGTGATGTATATAAAAATTTATTTTAAAATTATTTATCGCAGGAAGGGCCTGCTACGTCAGCATCCGCATGGACTTTTAAATTGTTTTTATTAGCGGCATATAATTTATCCGCCGACATAAGAGATAAATGCTCTTCACTAATGAGCATATTTAAAGCTGTTTCTCTTCTAGTTTTTAATGCGGACTTAAACACATAAATAGCATTAACGGAAACCGTTGAAAAACTATTACGTGTTTTCGTTTTTAAATTGTTCAAAAGAGAAAACATTCTCTCAGGATCGGCATTAGAATTCGGAAGCGTTCGAATAGTATTTATAATATTCGTTAAAGTGGAATATTTAGGAACATTATTCGTGTGCCGACGTTGTAAAATTGCTTTCCACATATTGTCAAAATTTAATTTAGAAAAATTTTGTTTTTCTTCCACTGTAAGGTCTGATGCTAATGCAATTCATTCTTTTTTTAAAGCATCTTCATCAAAACCGCCGAGAGTTTTAGCTACGAGAGAAACATCATCAAATGATGTTTGTCTATTATTATCGAATAAACTTACAGATGGTTGAAAAACTTGTAACTTTAATAAAAATTCATTATTTACAGGTAACCTTTTACAAATTTCTTCTGCAACAGTCACATAAAACGTTAAACAGTTCTCTCGAACAATTTTAACTATGTTTATGTGATCTTTCAACGTTAATTCGTTCAGATATTCCTCACATTCTGATCCCAAAATAATTTCATTAATAGGTTTTTGATTTTCTTTTAATGAAAATATAATATTTGAAGAAAATGGTTTTAAATATTCTTCTTTTATAAAATTTCGACAGATTTGGAAAAGAAAGTTTTTAGATTTTGGCTGCAATAAATGGATTCTCGTTTCTGACGCTTGAAAGAATGTATTAAATGCGTTAAAAAAATTTAAAACATATTTTAGAAAAAGAAAATAAGCTTTTTATCTCTATGTTGGTCATCATAGATAATAAATATTTTCCAGAATTTGTTTTTTCACTCGCAACTATTTCAGTAAGAAAATATTTAATTGTATCCCAAGATTCAAGAAGTCGTTCGATGCATAAATAATGAGAAAGCCAGCGTGTGTCACATAATTTTAATATTTTGTGATTTGTTTCTTGGAAACATTCACAAAATTCGTGAAAAATAGCCGTACGTTTGGGACTGCTATTTAAATATTTAGCAATTATTTTAAGAAATTCATCGCAATATGCAGGCATTTTAGAACAAGCAGCATGCGCTGCTAATGCGGAGGAATGGCACGCGCATGAAAATGTTAATACATGTGGGCATATTTCTTCCAATTTGTTTTTAAACGATAAATGTTTCCCTGAAACATTGAAGCATTGTCGCATGACAGGGCAACAATATTTAAAAATGGTATCTGTAATTTCCACACCTCACTTTTAAATGCATTGAACAACTTTTCTGCGCTTGAATCTTTGGCATCAATATTTATTAATTTAACTAATTGCGAGCGAACATCTAATGTCTCCGGATCAACGTATCGGACAAAAAAAGTCATCCATTTATTATTAGTGAGATCAGATGTTTCATCGATAAATATCGAAAATTTTGTGTTTCGAATAATATTGACAACACGATTAGTCTCAACCGGGCATACAACGTTTGTAATAATATTTGTACATTTTGTTCAGCCCATACTCATACTATTCAACACATTAGGATCTTTTCCTATGTTGGAGAAAATTAAGAATTTCTTTTGCCGTTTGATAAGGAATATTTTTCTCAGCAATTAATGTGGCATATCTGATTTCCGCTGATTTCTTACGCTCATCAAAAGATAAAAATGATTTATTAATTTGTATATTTGAATCCTCATTCGAAACTCTTGTTTCAATATAATTTTTTTCTTTATTTATATGAACATTAGATTTTGCGTGACGATAGATTTGCGATAAACCACCAGCGATAGATTTATCACAAATCGATATATATATATATATATATATATATATATATATATATATAGAGAGAGAGAGAGAGAGAGAGAGAGAATAATACAGTCAAATTTTAAAATAATTTTTAATTAAATTTAATATACTCTATAACATCCATATGTAAACAAAATTTCGAAACTTTGTCCATCTCTTTTTTACAACATCATACATACTTTTTTCTTTCATATTGAATTGTTTTGTTTTCTCTTATCTTATTATAGGTAGAATATATAATTTATCATCATTCATTTTTAGTTACACTACTGCAATAACATTCAATTGTTTCTTAATCAAGCGAAAAATATCTCCTACCTGCGTGAAAATTAAATCCGGATACATGGAAACACTATCTTCCTGGAGGATGTTTGACGTGGTATAATCTTTCGGTGTGATAGTTGACTTTGTTAGTACTAAACCTTTCAATAAAACACATAAAATTGTTCCAAACATAATTTGCATTTTTCGTAAACGTTTGCACTCAATCGGTTTCCGTTGAATCCTCAATTAGTTGTTTTTCTCACTCTACTAATTCTGATGTGTTAATCGAATTAATATTAATTCATATATATACATATATTTTCGATAAATTTTTTAAAACTCAGTTTTAACGAATCGCAAGTTATTATCTTCTATTATTATGTTTTTAGATTTCTTTTTATAGTCACGATCACAGTATATATCTTAAGATTAAATTAGAGAATTCTTAGTAAGTAAATAATTTCTATTTCTTTTTTTAGGAGAACAAATGACAATGCAAAATGATATATATTCATTGGATTGTATCGCAAATACAGGAATATAATTATTATTATCTTTCCTTTTTCATTAATATTATAGTAGAAAAGCAGTCAATAAAAAGATAACCACAATCAAATTACAAACGATCAAAGAAGTTATAGAATTATAGATCTTGTAACATTTTCAGTCATATTCAAGCACACGCAGCGTGTAATCGAATTCACTTCAATATTTGCTATATCTTTTATGAAATATGTAATTATGACAATTCGTTCGTACGATTGTGTTACTACATTCAATTGTGTTACTACGTATGCTTTTCAAAATCCACTATTGGTGAGTAAAAATTGGTATATAAATCCACTCTTTGTACATAATTTTTTGTGATATTCATATAATGCAGTTTGAATCAAACAATAAGTAACGCGATAGCGTGTTTTAGCTCGATCATAATAATAACTGACTTCGAATGATCAATCTAATCATGTGTTGCCATGACTCAGAAACCGGGTCTTGATGCCGTTTTCCTCACTCAATGTGCATGCTAGCGGTCGAACGTCGCGAAAAGCGGTACTGTCTAAGCCGGTCTAGTGATGGTAGCAAAGAGGGCACCGTCGCGTAGAAAAAGAAAATATAATAATTTATTATATTATTTTATATTTTATGTAATATATACATATATATTATTTTATTATATTATTTTATATATTATGTATAATATTAAATAAACATATATTCTATGTTAATATATATATTTTTTTCCTACGCGACGGTACTTTCTTTGCTACCATCATTAGACCGGCATAGACAATACTGCTTTTCACGGCGTTCGGCCGCTAACATGCACTTGGAGTGGGGAAAACGATACCAAGATCCGGACTCTGACCATGACGTCTTATAGCTAATAAGCATACAGCTAGTATTCCGTTGTAATTTATACCTAATAATAAGCATACAGCTAGTATTCCGTTGTAATTTATTTTTCTCTACGAAAATACTTGGCGTTATTCCAAAAAGAATTAAAAAATCTTTAAAAATTGTTTGACAAAAAGGTTATATATGTATAAAACAAAAATAGTTCTATAAATAAAAATAATTATATGTATATATAATTGTTTAATTTAAATTTTATTAAACTTTTTATATTAATTTATTTTTGAGTATCTTCTCTTTATCCTAGGGGCACGTTTACTATATAAAAAGATATTCTGATTATAAAAAAAGTAAGAATGGATTTAAAAAAAGTGGTTTATGCGTTTTCTGTACATTCACATAATGCAGTTTGAATCAAGCGATACGTAACGCCATACCGTTTTTGCACTATTATAAATAAGTACAAATTTACAGTAGCACATACACAACTAAAATAAGTAATATAATTAATTGTACGAGCTATTATTATCATTATTATTTGCATTGAATAAACTTATAATATTGTTGCGTCCGCGGAACGATATCTTTCGATCGCGCGCGACACAAAGATCGGCACCCGCGTACTCGCTCGCGCACACGCTCGCGCACTCGTAAATAAGAACTCGTATTTTAAAGAGAACACAGGAACTTTAATAACACCAGAATGCAACGGGATAAACAATAATATTCGCTCGGGAAATCAAGACGCGTCCGCGCAGCTTGACAGCTGGGATACGACTCGACTCACTGCAAATCTTAATGTTATATTTACACGTATAAATGCGTAAATTAGCTGAAGCTCTTTTTATACGTTTCCTGCTGCATAACTTATATGCACTTGATATATTTTAATTTAATACATTAAAACGTGTTAATTAATCATATTTAAATGCATTAATTTAATATATTTATAATGTATAGGTTTCAAATTAATGGTACATTACAATAAAATGCTTGTTTGAAATTCATAAAAATATATTTATTTTTACAAAGAAATACACATATATATATATTTTTTTTTCTCTAAATAACCTTACCATATCTAACTTTAGAATTAAAATTAAATGATTATAATAAAATAACAAAATATTAAAAAAAATAAACTGTTCATATGCTAAATTTTTTTAATAAAGGACTAATGTTACTACTTTATATATATATATATATATATATATATATATACTATATTTAATATATTTATTATTTTATAAATATATATTAAGTTCTCTATAAAATAAATTTTATTAACTTTTATAAAATTTTAACTGATTAATTTCTTATAAAGCCATAAATTCTTTAATCTAGATTGTTGAATAATATATTTACTTACTTCGAAAATATTATGTCGCTATTAGCCGAATTTAATTCTTTTAAAACATTGTCACGTTTGCGAATAAATATTGCCACAGCAGTAGATCGACTTTTAAAAGAAGTATTTAGGATTTCATGATCGATATACTCCAGAACATTTGCGTAATATGTTGGGCTCCAAATGCCAAACATAATATGCACATAAGAGACCTATGAACACTTTGGAAACAGTCGGCTGCAGAATTCTAATTTTAATTGCTTCGTCAGCTACGATTTATGCTGCTGCAATTTCCCCTTCGACTGATGTATATATTATCACACGTGGAGCTTCTTCTTTATTCGTCTTAAGATGTTCAGTTGAAGACAGAACCTAATAAGGATACATTTTTAAGTAATTATTTAGTTATATGTGTATAAAGTATAATCAGTATCTTTATAAAATGCTTGTAAGAAATGATTTAATTATAATTACAATTAACAAAATGTTCTTGAACTTATCTCTTTTACTGTAAGTAATACAGAATATGTTTTCTTTGATTTTTTATTTCGGAGTTCATGAAATAATTTTTCTATAATGTGTGCCTTTGTTTTCTCAGTAAAGTCCTGTACAGAAAAGTATTTCATCAATTTATCGATCATGAAGTTTGTTTTGTTAAAAAGTAATTCTTCCGTAATAGATTTGATATTTAAAAATTCAAACAGCATCTGAAACAGAATATTAATATTAATATTTATTAATAAAAAAAATACAAAAAGCAATTAGATATTTATAAAGTAACATACCATTTCATAATGTTCCAATGACCGATATTTAGTTACTAAATCAACAATTCCAGTGGATTCTTTTTCGATCCATTGCCTACGCACGGACATTGTAATTTTTAAAAGTTGCTTCACATGTGATGCATTGATATTGACAAATTCTTTTCCCAATTCTTTCAAAGCATTTTTTATGTCAGAATCATTTAATACTCTAAAGAGAATGTTTATAGCAGTAATTATTGATATCATTAATTACTTTTCTTTTTTACTATTAATTTTTTAATCATTTTTAATTTTAAACTTACGAGGTAGGCGTATCAACTGATGCGAGAGTAATAGGTTTGCCTTCATGGTCTCTTTTTTGTAGCTGCTTTTTCAAAACAGCTCCATGATTTCGAATCCATGTACTTAATTGAATCTTGACAATTTCCTATGAAAACAAAAAATTAACTCATCATGCAGTAATGAGAAGGTATTATAATTAACTATTAAATATATTATACTTACATTATCAGCAGCTGTACCTAACTTAAAATATATTTCCAGTTTTACAAATATGATGTTACTCTTTTCCTACTTCCATGCAACATCTAAACCTTATTCCCACAAGTAATCTATTCATACAAGTTACGGTTACGCAGAAAAAGATGATCTATGTACATAATTATATATAAGTATGTATATCTATAACTCTATAGTTCTATAGTACATAATTATATACATATATATACATATGTATGTGTGTGTGTGCGTAGAAATTTACATATTTGACTGCGCAACCATAATTATAGTTACATAGACATTTATTACATTTGCCTGCGTAAACACAAATATAGTTACGCAGAGCAATTAACAATTACATTTTTTTTTTCGAAACAATTATGTGTTTTCTTTACACCAATTGATTCCTCTCATTATTTTGTACGCAAAAGTATTAAGGTAAGATAATCGAAAAATGAATATTTTACAAGATATTTTACGGTTTATGTAAAATTAAGAAATTATTTGAAGCTTCATAACTCGAAAAGTACTTAATGAAAACTAACTTAATTATAGTGTTTTGGAAAGCTCCTGAGATGAGCTACAAGAATGTGCAAAAAGATATAGGGTGTTCCATTTGAAAAATTCAAGATGACCTTCATGTGACCTTCCAGCGACTATTCAAGGTCAAACCATTGCCACCATTTTATAGCTCTCTTTAAACCAAACAACTTTTATTTGAAACATTTTTCTCTAAAATGCTTTATTTTTTAGATATTCGACCGTTTCCGGACTTTTCGAAAACCCTGTATATTTCGTTTGACATTAAATATCAAATATAAAGAAGAATCATAAAATAAAAATGATACAAAGAAGAATCATACAATAAAAATATTAAATAAAAGATTACAATAATTTATTAATAACAATTATACAATTCGTATACAATATTTAATCGTAATCAAAGTTAAGCCCATTTTCAAATTAAGCCCTGATGCGAGAAAATAATAATTATTCTACAATCGTAACAACTGGAGAGTATCAAAATATCTTTATGAATTTTGTGCACATGTTTAAGAGAACTAACAACAAATTAAACATGTCTAGGAAATTATATTCCAAATTAAAAAAGTACTACTAAAAAAATCCTTTAAGTAAAAAGATGAAGATAGAAATTTATCCGTAGAAAATTTTAATAAAGATATCGAGAAGAGAAGGAGAGGGAGAATTTTTTTCGTCATATTTTGTTTTTGTGGTATTTGTATAATAAAATCATTAAAATGGCATGTGTTTCATTAAAGAGATTAATTTATTAATTAATTTATTATTAATTTATTAAAATTTCGGGAGAGAGAAAGATCATCTGATATATTCCTGTAACTTCATGAATCAAACTTGATAAATTATATAAAATCTCTTATATTACGATTAATTCTACGATTGTACATGTTCAATGGGAGATGTTGCATTATGTATCCAATGGATCCATTATATGATATATCGGTAAGCAATTTTTTTATATATTTATTTATATATATTTTTATATATAGTTTTTTACTAATTTTAATAAGAAATAATTGATGAAGATAACGATCAATTATAACTCTTGTAAAAAATACGTTAGTCAATGAGTCAATATTTTATAAGCAATAAGTAAAGTCCTTTTCATTTTCTTTTCTATAATTGAAATCTTATTTATGGGTCTATCGTTTTTCAGCAAATACAAAAGATGATATTCAAACTTCCGCGTTTCTGTGAATTGATAAATAATCATTGTAATATACTTCACAATCGAAAAGTCAATAACTTGATGAGTTTCTTATCACGATGTTTAAGAAGTGATATTGAAGATATAGATATCGATTATGAATATCGAAATATTACAAATTCAATAAAGGTAGTGTATATAATACATCATCATTGTGTATAATATACTATAATATATATGTATATGTACATCTATATGTATATGTATATGTATATATAATCTCATATTTAATATTTTTTATAATGTAAAATATTATACATATCTATAAAACGTTGTCAGTATTTGGTGATCTTTCGAAATGATAGACCGTAATGATGTGTAAATATTATACATTATTAGCTTTATTAAATATAGCTAGTGGAGATAGAGCAATAAGTATAGTTCATTATTACAACTGCATACTTTTGTAATCATCAATATAATTTAAATATAAAGTAAGTCATTAAATATAAAGATAAAATATATGTATATACTTATCCCGAATGATGTAGAAATTCATACATGATAACTGTTATAAATTCAAAAATAATTATATTATTATATTTATATATTCACAACTAATTAGGATATTATTCGCGTTTCCTCTTTCACTCATAAATTTTACAATCATTTGTAATTATCGGTTATATATAATGTCGAAAATTAATTATATTTCTATGTTGAAAAAAATATTGTTTATACATATATATATAATCGCAATTATTAGATTCCGCTTCGATTACTTAAAAATATAAATTAGATATATCATTATATTACATTGTTTACAATTATGAAAACGGATGTGATATTTTTTAATAATTAAAATTTTATGGAAGGTAAGATTTAAAAATTTCTTTTATCTTCATTGATAAATCTAATATTAAGATTAAACCTGAAAATAACAGAATCAATTTAGAAATATTCTAGAAATATTTTTTCTACATTAAGATTTATTGAATCGTTTGGAAAATAAGATAAACATTAATTTAATTATATCGGCTAAATAGTATCGACTGGACTCAGTGAGGCATCTCCCATGTTCTCCCTTAATGCTATAATATTTTTCAGAAAAAATTCAAAATTTGGTCTAGCATCCGCTGCACTCCAGCAACGTAGCATCAACTGGTACAATGGTGACGGACAGTTAAGAGTCATCGGCAATCTGCCTCCATCAAGTACATAATTTATCACTCTTTCATCAGTCTTGTCAATATAAGGTTTTTCACCCAACGATGTAATTTCCCACATTAATATCCCAAATGACCAAACATCGCTTTGAGAAGTAAATATTCTGATCATCAAAGATTCGGGTGCCATCCAGCGAATAGGAAACAAACCTTCTCCTTTCTAAAACATGATTTTAACAAAAATTTAATTTTTTGGTTCAAGTTGTTTATTTTTAGAATATGTGCAAAATAAAAAACGTTTATTTATCTCTTGCTATATATAAATAAAAACTATTTATATTCTATTAGGTGTATAACTAAGTTCCCGCCGCTCATAATTAAATGGCTCCAGCTGCAAATGTAGTGAAGTTAGTCATTTGTCAATAAAATTGAGTGCGCAAAGATTCATTTTTTGTGAGAGATATTTTTTGAATCGATTTAAAATGAAACGTGATGAGTTGGTTTTTCGACATATACTTCTTCACTGCTTTGATTTAAATAAAATTGCAGCTGAAGCTCATCGATTGATTTCTGAAACAGTCACGGCTGACCGCTACCAACAACAATTATACTGATTGAATGATGAATTGATACGAAAAAGGCCAGTAATTGACGTAAAGTGATTCTTTTGCATGACAACGCGCGACTTCATGTTGCAAGAATCGTAAAATAAACACTATTGGAGCTCGAATGCGAAGTTCTCCCGCACCCGCCTATTCTCCAGACTTGGCCTCATCGGATTATCACCTTTTCCTATCAATGCAACACGTGCTCGCCGATACACACTTCTCTAATTACGAAGAAGTCCAAAAATGCATCATTAAACGATCAATGGATTGCTTAAAAAAGCAAGTCGTTCTATCGTCGCGGAATCCAACTTTTACAAAAAAGATGGAAAAAGTCATAGAAAACAAAGGATTATATTTTGATTAATATATATGTTCATTTTCTTATTGAAATAAGTGTATTTTTCAAGTAAAAAAACGGCGGGAACTTAGTTATACACCTAATATATTACTTAAAGAAACAATGCAGGATACTATTATGATAAAAAAATGGAAAGTATTTTCGAAAGAATTCATTTTTTAGTCATTAAATTTTTTTCATAATTATATTTACCACGCGATAATAATCGTTTTTGTAGATATCTCTAGATAGTCCAAAATCTCCAATTTTGATGACACGATTCTCGCGATTTCTCGAAGATACTAAACAATTGCGACACGCTAGATCTCTATGTACAAAACGCTTCTCTTCCAAGTAGCAACAACCTCGCGCAACATCTTCGCACATGGCGAGCAAATCGTGCAAACGCAGAGCAAGCGAATCTGACGCTTGCAAATTTCGACATTCTCTCAAATATTTTAACAGATCACCAGTTTCCATCAATTCCAACACTAGTAACGGAGAATCACCATCTAAACAAACGGCCAACAATTTTAATATATGTTTGTGTCGAAAATTATTCATAAGCTTGGCTTCCTCTATCAATTTCCTTTTCTCATGGGAAGAAGCATCTTTTCGAAGCGTTTTTATTGCAACGGATATTTCTGTGCCCGATTTTTCTAAGTTCTTCACCTTTCCTTGAAACACCTGCGAAATATTTCACACAAATTTACATGCGCACTTCATTAGAAAATGTATAGTTTAATGTCAAGTAATATTATACTTTACTTTATATTAAATAATTCAACGAAAAATATATAATAAAGTTCATGCTGGTTGTCTCATCTAAATTTTATATTACCTATAATCTATTATAAAAATTCATGTAATTTATATCTTTATTAGAAAATACATATCTGTTTTGTTAATCCAGAAATTAATTTGAAACATTGCTTGAAAAAATTAATTTTTACCATTCCGAATGCGCCGCTTCCAAGACGTTTTGTAATTGTAATTTGTTTACGTGCGATTTTAGTTATCGCACATTCATCCGGATTACAACGTAACATAGGATTGTAAATCCTATTGAATTGTATGTTTCGGTAAGGTACTTCATGTAGAATCGCCAATTCTACATCTGTCATTGTTGAAGACAAAAGTTGTTCATTATTACCTCTGCGATGCACTGTTATAAAATTTCAAGTTAATTATGTAATAATATGTATTATGAAATCTATTGCTTTTTAGTAAATTTATTCGTATAGTTTTATATAAGTAAATTACTATTTTCAGTAAATCTCTAGATATTATATCAGATATATATGTATAGTCTACAATTCAAGTCGATACCTAAATCAAATATACTTACAATAATAAAAGTAGCAGACGCAGATTATAGTAACTATAACGATAAAACTTAACATCAATGGTAGATAATATTTTGTATCTGTTATTTCAGGAATATTCGAAATAACACCTATATTACACAAAAATATAATTTTAATATCTTCGTGTGTGTGTGTGTTTAAAAATTTATTTTTACTTATAACTTTAATACAAAATTTAATTTTTTTAAATTTTAAGCCTATTCATATCTAAAAAAATTAGCACATAATATCTATGCAGCACAGAATGTTACAACTACTTCGCAATAATGTTGCAATATTACAAATATATTTTCACTTCATGTACGATAACGATATTAATCTTCAAAGATAATATATCTTTTTATTACATTAGGAATAGATACTATTATTATATCTATCATTATATTTTTCTATGCATTTTTATGTACTTTTCACATGCAAATATATATAATTATAACGGATCTTTAAAATTTTTAAATAAAAATATAATTAGTAATGTTTAATTAATTCTAAAACTATAATCTTTATATATATATATATATATATATATATATATATACCCTATTATAAGAGTATAAAAAACATTTAAAATAAAAAAAGTGATTCGTTAGTAAGAGTTTAAAGTAATTTTGTATAAAAATATAACATTTTATGTTATATGATTATGTTTAAATATAATTTCGCAATATATCATCTTATATATGATTATCATAGATATTGCAAACTTCTATTTATATCAAGCTTCTTAATTTAATCAAATGTTTCCAAGACATTCATCCATCAAAAACAAAAATATGGTTGCAATAACATTGTAACCATATTTTTGTTTTTGATGGATGAATGTCTTGGAAACATTTGATTAAATTAAAAAGCTTGATATAAATAGAAGTTTGCAATATCTATGATAATCATATATAAGATGATATATTGCGAAATTATATTTAAACATAATCATATAACATAAAATGTTATATTTTTATACAAAATTACTTTAAACTCTTACTAACGAATCACTTTTTTTATTTTAAATGTTTTTTATACTCTTATAATAGGGTATATATCCTCTTTTCAATATATTACACTGTAATATTGCTACAATATTTCATTGCGAAAAGCGGACATCTTAACTTCATCACAATCTTATAACAATAACTCAGCAGAGTTTCACAATTGATTTGCAATATTGCAATGTTTCAATGAAATTATTCTTCAATATATCAGCAACCTTATTGTGCTGTATGGGTATTTTCATTTGCTTACCACGTTTGCTACCATGTGTTGAAAAAATAAATCTTTCATTAGCCGGCCATGTAAAATTTTCCTCATATTCGGGATATCTCAATATCAAGCGAAAGTTGTACAAAGTTCCCGATTGTAAATTTTCGACATGGTATATTATTTCTTTGTTATAATTCTTTTTAATATAATTCGTTGTTTGCCACTTTTCTGTTGCATATTCTTTGTACTCTAGTGTAGGAGAGTCCGTCAGATTAATGTTTGTGATCCATGAAATGTTCATGCTATTTATGTTAACCCCGCTCAAAGTAATACTATTTGGTTCTGAGTATATGTGAACGATCTTGCTTAAACTCTCGTTGTAGAAATTGCTGAAATTAATTGGATACACACGCACGTATATCGAGTAATTTTGTACTGGTAGCGACAAGTTAATCTTTGTGAAAAATCTGCCGTCTGCCATACGTTTCGGCACATTGATAAATTGTTTGCCCTCTTGTTGCGTGCCGTTCACTAATGTAACTGACTTCCAATGCACTTTGTAGGTCACGGCCACACAGTTCAATTTCTTGGGTGGCATCCAATGAACTACTGCTATAATAGGCGTCAAAGCTAGAACACTTATGTTTTCTGGTGCATTAAGCTTGTCCGAAGTAGTTGTTATTGATGCCACATTCGAATCCAATGGATTTATTGATAATTGATCAAAGTAAAAATTGCTTAAAGTAAACTTCAACTTGTACTCTGTAAATGGCGTTAAATTCTGAATCACATAATATCGCTCCCACGTCTGCACATTGAATTTCTCAGACTTGTTGAGGTTGTTGTCTAAACAATGGCTTACAGAGATATTATATACAGTAGTTGGTAAATTATATTTTTTGCATCCACTCTTTACAACCGGCTCCGGAAGACTTACATTGATGCTGTTTGCCGTTGCATTCACATTCTCAAAATTGTAAACTTTTTCGTGAGGTGTCAGACATGTCATTAGAGGATATGGTTGTAAAGATTTCTCAAAAGCATAAATTCTAAGATATGATTTTATCTTATTTGCTCTTATTATTATCTTTTCAACATATCCGGCTGCATTTGCGCTCTGGAGATTTGCATATTTCTTTTTCAAAACGTAGAGAATATTTTGAAGCGGAAAATAATGTCCTCTTGCTAAAACGTAAATGTTTGTTTTGCCAATCATCATAATTTGGAAGTAGATGTAATCACTTATGTTTTTCTTGTGTAAAATCTGATTGCACGTAGAACCGTTAATGTCTGTCACAAACATTTGATCAGGTCTTAACCAGTAAATTAACGGCTCTTTATTATTCGTGTTATCAATTATCATATTATGAGCACGACATACAGGACAAAATGGGCACCTGTATGTTATCCGAACAATTTGCTCGTTTTTTCCATCGAGATCATATTGCTTCATATCATATCCATTATACATATTCTTGTATAATTGGTAATATAAAATTCTAAAAAATATATAATTCTAAATATATAATTATATAAAAAATATATAATAATAAAAGCTAATTATTTTAGTCATTATAAAACATTATTTTATCAAAAACAGAAACTTGTATGTAGTAAAATTTTGAAATTCTTATAATTATATAATAACTTATTAATTTTTCTACTTATGATATTAATTATGAAACGTAAAATTATAGAAAAATTACAAATTTGCATAAATCTTTAATGGAAAATTATTTCTTCAGGTGTACGGTAGTAAACGTACCCCATAGACGGTGATACATTTAAATTTGTAATAACATTTTTCGATTTGACAATCTTCTCAAATTTAATTTTGCCATTTTCCCACACTGTTAAGTCAAACTTTACAATATGATAGTAGTCTGACTCTTCATAGGTGAAATATAGATTTCTTGCTACCCAGTCAATGCAGAGATTATATAGATTATTATCAAAGCTATTCATATTTGTGGTTTTATTTTCATTAATCTTGAATGTTATTAGGTCTTTTTGGTTTATCCAATAAATTCTATTGTCTTGTATCGAATAAACGACATTTGATACAATCTGATATCTGAAAAAAAGGAACTATAAATGTATAGTAAAAAATTATAGTTAAGATTTCTAATTTTATAGTTATTACTACTATAATGTTGATAATAATAAATTTGTGCATAATAATAATAACTTTAACTTTATAGCTAGTGTTAAAAATAATTTATGATAATTATAACTATTTTTTTTATCAGTATACGTACTCTGACACGCCTACGATTAAATTAGTAATGTTTAAATCCACGTCCAATATTTCTATACCTGCATACGTTGTGAGTAATAATTTAGGTATTGGATTTTCATGTATAGTCGACACATTGATTAAATCCGTGTAAGGACCAGCAACATCTTTAGTATACGCACGTACTTGGAAATAATATGTCGTATTAGGTTTAAGATTGTGCACCGTGTATTCCAAAGTTGTGATATTTTTATCGTCGCAGGTTTCTTTAAAGTCCTCGAAGAGAGAACACTGCACTTGGTACCCTTGTATTATTTCATTGGTAAATTTAGGTTGGTTCCATCTGTATAAACATAAAATTTTAGCCATTTTATATTTAACAAAATTATAACAGAATTAACATTTTGATATATTTATGTCGGTGAATTTAAGAAAAAGGGAGAAAAATGAAAGAAAGAATACAAACTGAGAATTTTTAGATTCCTTACCTCAACGTCACAAAAATGTCGTTTATTTTTTCTGTAAATTGACTGTCGAATTGTACAAATGCTCTGAGAGATGTTGTCTTGTTCAAACTGCTTTCTAGAGATTTCAAGATCGTACAAATTAACATAATTATATATAAGATTTAGTGGATTATCTCAGTAAATCAGAAAGAACAATTTAATGTGAAAATAAGGGAAAGTGCAAAAATAAATGTAAACTGTAACAAAAAAAATATAAGAAATATAAGAATAAATAAAATATAAGAATAAATATAAGAATTTTTTGCGTCATTTAAGATTTAGAAAAGTAATCGTTAATTCATGGCAAAAACGAATAAATAACTTTTAATAAAGGGACAAGTACTTTTCGAAAAATTCCTGTAGCTTAAGAAATCAGAAGTATAATATTTGCGATTGCTTTAAAACAAAGTAGCAAATTAATAAAATTGACTTTACCTTAAATCATGACAATTTTTATGTACACTGTTATATTTATATTATGCTTTTCTATTTCTTTTTTGGACGGAATGGAATTTATATTCTTCTCACTACTGGAAGATATTTTTAGATTTGATTTCCATTCTCTCTTGAATTTAAATTATATTTACTCTTTTTCGTCATAGATTTTGTTATTAATGTTTTATGCATTTTTTTGCAACTTACCGATAGATTTTAGGATGATAGAAATGTTTGCAGGTGTAACTTCATCGACTTCTCGCTCATTCCTCACAGTCATACTATCAGAATGACTCCGGTCAGATTTGAAATTTGGTATATGATGATCACTTTTCTCGCACATTGAAATATCCTTCATAAAGTATAACATACGAAAAGAATTAAGTGAGTATCGTTGAAGCGATTGTTTCTGGTGCTTTTAATGATAAATTATATAAATTATAAAATTAAACGAAAAATTGCCATTCGTTTATTGTTTGCTTAATAATACCGGTTTGATATATACCATTCCTAAATGATATAAATTGAATGTGATGTAGTTTTATCCATATCATAAAATCTATTTTTTATTTATTTTTTTAAGGCATCTTGTATATCAAACATAACTCATGTTAAAAAGAAAATCAATGAATAGGTTAACGAGAGTCAATGAAGATTCATAACAGCTTTTAGCAAGTAGTACAAGTGAAAGTGTAGCACTTTGCAATTATCAAAACAATTTTGTGTAACGATTTGATTCTTTCTCACGATAGGTTAGATAACTCTTCTCAATTTTACAGCAACACAAATTTCTTTACAAAAATTTGCCGATATTACTAAAGTTTTATTAATGTTTGTACTTCGAGAATAAAAAGGTTAAAGATATTGTTTCTTTACAGTTATTAATTATTAGTCATAGAATTATATAAATTCTTTTATTTATTACCTTGTCAAGCTTTTTCTCGAATTGTTTCGAATGTCGTTATATTTTTAACACAAACTAGTTCATATTGAATTGTTTTGTTTTATCTTATCTTATTATAGGTAGAATATATAATTTATCATCATTCATTTTTAGTTACACTACTGCAATAACATTCAATTGTTACTTAATCAAGCGAAAAATATCTCTTACCTGCGTGAAATTTAAATCCGGATACATGGAATCACTTTCTTCCTGGAAGCTGTTTGAAGGGGTATAATCCTTCGGTATAAAAGTGATAGTTGCCTTTGTGTGTGTCAGTACTAAACCGTTCAATAAAACACATAAAATTGTTCCAAACATAATTTGCATTTTTCGTAAACGTTTGCACTCAATCGGTTTCCGTTGAATCCTCAAGTAGTTTTTTTCTCACTCTACTAATTCTGATGTGTTAATCGAATTGATATTAATTCATATATATACATATATTTTCGATAAATTCCTTAAAACTCAGTTTTAAAAAATCGCAAGTTATTATCTTCTAATATTATGCTTTGAGATTTCTCTTTATGGTCGCGATCACAATATCTTAAGATTAAATTAGGGAATTCTTAGTAAATAAATAATTTCTATTTTTTTAGGAGAACAAATGACAATGCAAAATGATACAAAATGATCATTTGATTGTATAGCGAACAGAGGAATATAATTATTATCAGCTTTCCTTTTTCAATACTATAAGAGAAAAACGTTAATAAAAAGATAACTACAATCAAATTACAAACTATCAAAGAAGTTACAGAATTATAGATCTTGTAACATTTTCAGCCATATTCAAGCACATGCAACGTGTAATCGAATTCACTTAAATATTTATTATATCTTTGGTTTTATTAAATATGTAATTATGACAATTCGTACGATTGTGTTACTACGTATGCTTTTCAAAATCCACTATTTGTACACAATTTTTTGTGATATTCATATGATGCAGTTTGAATCAAACGATAAGTAACGCGGTAGTGTGTTTGGCTAGCGAGCACAATACTAACTGACTTCGAATGATCAATCTGATCATATGTTGCCATGACGTCTTATTAGCTGCATTCCGTTTGTAATTTATTTTTCTCCACGGAGATATTCGCATTATTTCAAAAAGAATTAAAATCTTTAAAAACTGTTTGACAAAAAAGTTATATATGTATAAAACAAAAATAGTTCTATGTATAAATAAAAATAATTATATGTATATATAATTGTTTAATGAATTTTATTAAACTTTTTATATTAATTTATTTCTGAGTATCTTCTCTTTGACATAAGAGGCACGTTTACTATATAAAAAGATATTCTGATTATAAGAAAAGTAATAATGGTTTTAAAAAAGTGATTTATACGTTTTCTGTGACATTCATATAATGCAGTTTGAATCAATACGTAGCGTTTTTAGTATAAATCTAGTAGTTCTAGTATAAATAAGTACAAATTTCCAATAGCACATAAATAACTAAAAAAAATAAAATAATTGTAAGAGTTATTATCGTTATTTGCATCGAATAACCTTATAATATAATAACGTATATAATATAACTTTACTTAATATTAACTTAACATAATATACTTAATATAATATATAATATAATATAAAATAAAAAACTTATAATATTAATTACTTTATTATTTTAATTATACTATTGTAATTTTATATACGACAAATTTTATATGCACCAGTGTGCATTAGTGTATCCAATCAAATTCTTTCTTTCTCCCGCTATAAATCAATTACTTTTTTCAAAAAAGTGATAAACACTTTAATTACGTGAAATATAATTGAAAATAATTTTGTAATGCTCCGGTCTCCTTTTGTGACTTATTCAGTCCATTCATATATTAAATGATATAAAACATTTTTATTTTCAAAAATATTTTTATATTATTAAAGATACATTCTTCTAAGAATAATTAAAAATAATTCTGTATGTTAAAAATAACTAAGAATAAATTATACCAGTATTTATATAATGGTCTCATTTTAAATTCATGTATGATAATAGACGTATTTTCAAATATTTTATAAATTAATAAAAATTTATTCCTTCCACAGCAATAATATATGTATGTACGAAGATTTATATGTACAGTTTGAAATGAAGGAAAAAGCTGCAAAACATAATATAAAATAAGCTTGAAAGGAAAATTACAATTGTGTGTTAACATTTATGAATTTACAGAATAGTTAATATTACATTAAAAAGTGTGCAGTTCTTATATAATATATAAAATACAAAAGTACACATGTTGAATATCTAATAAATATGGTAAGAAAAAAAACATTCAAGTATTAATATATGCATATTCATCTACAATTTTTTCTTCATTAACTAACAATAAGTTATTTATATCAGTTAGATAATACATATAACAATAATATTCATTGGATTCAATATATCATCTCTTCTATGTCACTTCTTAGAACTATAATATTTTCAAGACAAAATTTGAAGTTTGATTTAATTTCCGCTGCATTGTAACAAGACAGCATTGATATCAAATGGACAGTTAACCTTTAATTATCAATTGTCAATAGATGACGAAACACAACGTTTTATGACACGTGGCTGTCGTCAATAAATAACTTTAAGATATGCTATGATGCTTGAGGTAGCACACATTCGTTTTATATACGTTTCTTAAACGTATCCAATATTTTTTAATCGTAAAACATTAATAAGAAACGTTTCTATAAAAACGTTTTTAAAACCATAGTTAAGGAAACATATTTTTCACGTTTCTAATATAGACAAAATAAAAACTAATTTTTATTAATTTCAAATTATATATACATATATACATACACACATACATATAAATAAATAAATATATATATATATATATATATAAAATATATATATATATATATATATAATTATTACGAAAACTATATTAATTTCTATTTACAAATATGTAGATAAAATCACTAAGAATCGATGTTTCATTGATCTCTAGTAGAAACGCTTCTTTTTTGTTTACTTTATCTTATATCTCACTAATTATAGTCAGTGGAAGTAAAATTTTACTGTAAAATCAGTAATCGCTGGTTCGTTCGTTTATACCACTACGGTGCGCTATAATATATTTTTCGTACTTAAGTTTTAGTCATAAGAATTATATAAAGCTTGCAAAGGGCGACAGAAATAAAATTAAAGGCGACAGAGATAGAATTAAAAGTATCACTTTGATTTAATTTCTGATACAATCTCAATAGAGGAACTTCAGATATTTTAAATCGATTTTATAAGTCGGACAAGTAAATGTCCGGCGAATAAACGAAAATGATCTGTTCATTGCATGTTAAAGATAAAATAAACTATCGTCTATTTAACATTCTTGTTCTAATATACGCATGTAAATATAAATAAAATTTTTAACTTTATACGAAGTAGATAAATTAATATTATTGATTAAAACAGTCAATATTACTACAATTCTTTCAGTGAAATATTATTGATTTACAGTGCTATAATAACTTATAACTGCTGTATCAGTGACTCTGTTTACTGTTTTCAGTGATAATATACTGATTCATTTTTAGAGAGTGTGTATGAATGCATTCTTTTATTAATTCCATTAAAAAAACAAAAGGCTTTCCGTTACGTTAATTATTTGATTTTGTTATTCGATTCGTTTTACTACGCGTTTTCAGCTCCGCCTCCGAGCGATAATAAAAAAATAAAATAAAATCATAAGAAAATTATTTAATGTGTGCTGCTAATGATTGAAACTCTTTGTAAAATGAAAGACTATTGTTCAGACAATTAATTCATACTTTTATGTAAATATCTTAATATTTTACAAAATGTTTCACACATAATGATATAATTATTTAGATACTTAATTATTGATTTTTGAGCGTTTTGTATATTCTATTACAGTTTTCATACAGTCTGAGTTGCATTCTTTCATTTTATAAGTTTCAATCATTAACAGAATTTTAATTAGCATTGTTAATTAACAGGAAAACTGTAATATAATAGATGATGCTTTTAACTTGCTTCCAACCAAGTGATCGTTAAATCATGAAAAAAATTAATTAATATTGTACAAAAACTGTAATAGAATATACAAAACGTTCGAAAATCAATAAATTATCTAAATAATTATGTATACCTGTATATATATAATGGATATCTTTTTATTATTTTCAGTAATACAAAGACTGGGATATAATGCAGAGTATTTTATATAAGATATGTATCGCGCGTGCTAAATTATCCGTTAAATGTTTTCGCAGGAAGATATCACAAATATCATTCACCGTATAAATTTGATGACAATTGTTGACAATTCCAAGTAATATTTTATATTACATTTTATATCAATAAATAACACTTAATTATAAGTCAAAAATAATTATATCCTAATAATATATTAAGTTAATAAACTAATACATTTTATAATCAATGAATGAAAGTAAAACAAACGTTATTTTTATTTTCTTGTCTGCGATTGAAATTTTGTTTATCTGTTTTTTTTAGAACACACAGCATGATGATATATTTCAATCGTAAACTAGAATGTAATAAATGTATAAATTATAAATGGAAATTTAATACGATATCCCGCTTTCTGTTGCATTTATCTGATAAAGATATCGAATGGACATTGCAAAATCATCTAGATTAAAAGTTGCTACGAACAAATTACAAAGGTACTAGAGGTAAGTTATTGCACATCATGTAATATATTTTAATATTCATTTATCAATAAACCAAGAAATTATATTAATTATAATTATTTACAATTTAAATCATTATTTTACAAATCGACAAGATATTATTTGAATGTTGCTTTTACATTTTTAGATCTGATGATGCAATAGAAAAACAATAAAAAGAAAGGAAAGAAGAAATTATATATGCTTGTGGGAACCATCGTAACGTGTCGGCCACGAGATTTGGATTTGTTTCACAATTCACGAAATTATGATGGGGTGATAATTGCTTGGCATAATACATGTGATTACATGTTTTTGGGAGCAAGCGGTATGTTACCATATTTATGTGAATATCAACTATTTTTTATATAAGAACCTTCAGATAATGTCCGCAATCAACCGAACTACATAATTCTCTCCGAAAATAATACATTATGTTATGCGCAACAAGGTATGCGTAACAATATGCGACTCCAGAGCGATGTTGGTATCTTAAAATACAATATACTAATATAATACAATATTTTTATAAATATTATCTTTCAAAACATCTCTACAAACAGAAAAATTTTTTATAATTATATACAAACGAAAAATCTAAAAAGAAAGTTGAAAATTTAAAATTATTATCTCTATCGCATCGATCTTAGGTATAAGAGAGATTTCTAACTTTTCAATTTTTCCTTCTAATTTTTAATTCTTTAATTTTTAATTTTTTGAAACAGTTATCAAGCCATTTAAACAAAATTACGTTGGAATAAATATAAGGTTATAAATCTCACACAAAATATATAATTAAATGTTCTATAAATATTTTAATAAGAAGCAGATTTTCTCTTTTTTAGTATATAATATGATTTCAGCAAGTATAATATTAAAAAATATATATACAGCTAAGAAAATTCAATTATGTTTTTTTATAATCTCATTCAAATTAAAAATATAAACTTTAAAACAAGTTTTTATCCAAATTTTATATGATGTATAGATGTTAAATATAGATTTAAAATTTATCATATTATTTCTTCAACTCATACATATATATATAATCTTGTATCATTAATCTTATATATTATAATCTTACCTTATACTATTTCTTTATCTTTTAAAAAATATGACTTTCTAATAAAATTTAAATTCATAAATTCATATATAATTACAATATATTTATTAAAATTTCTTGAGAACTTATTTTATAATATTATATATTGTATTATATTTTATATATAATATTATATTTCACATTCATTTTTAAATTATTACATTTTTTGCAAATATATTATTATTTAATTTTTTCGCTATTTAATATATTCTGCAATATAAAAAATTAGAATAATTTTAAAAAAAGTTAAATTTAAACGGGCCATCACTTATTTGTGTGCACAGGGCACAAAAATCGAACCCGAGTCTTTCGCTTGCCGGGCGACTGCTCTTACCACTGAGCTATTCAGACCCTTCAACTCGATACTTCTCGGTCGCCTACAAATATATATTAAATTAAAGAATAACGCCATCTTCCGCCGGCGTGAATTAAATAACTATAAGAAATTAGACTCTGCATATTGAAATATAAACTTAAATTTAAAAGGGCCATCGATTCCTGATTCAGCGACTATCAGCCCGATATTTTTCTCGCCAACAACACTACAGGGGGGAAAAGAGGGATAATAATTAAATAATTTCTCGAATTGAGAATTATTTAAATTTGCTTGGTATCGTACCAAGAAAATTTGTGCCCTGTGCACACAAATAAGTTTCAACGAAAACTTAATTCTCGTTGAACTTACGCACTACCATCCGCGTTTGGCTCTGATGGCCCGTTTAAATTTAAGTTTATATTTCAATATGCAGAGTCTAAAATTTCTTATAGTTATTTAAAAAAAGTGTTATGCAAATCAGCATAAAAGGTTTTTAGATAGAAGTAAGATATGAAATTTTGGAGTACCCAAGTTGTTTATATCTCGAATAAAATAGCTGTAGCTACTTACTGCAAATTACATTCTTTTTTCTTAAAAACAACTATGTTTTTATTCTATCAATTGATTCCTCTCATTGCTTTGTGCATAAAAATATTGAGATAAGATCAGAAAAAGAATATTTTCTAATTTATATAAAATTAAGAAATTATTTCACGTTTTATAGCTCGAAAAGTAATTAAATTCCGCAAACAAATATAATCGCAACCATTAGATTTCGCTTCGATTACTCAAAAACACAAATTAGATATATCATTATATTATTTGATTTTGTACAATCATGAAAACGGATGTGATATTTTTTAATAATAATCAAAATTTTATGAAAGGTAAGATTACAACATTTCTTTTATTTTCATTGATAAATCTAATATTAAGATTAAACCTGAAAATAACAGAATCAATTTATAAATATTCTAAAAATATTTTTTCTACATTAAGATTTATTGAATCGTTTGGAATATAAGATAAACATCAATTTAATTATATCGGCTAAATAGTATCGACTGGACTCAATAAGACATCTTCCATGTTCTCTCTTAATGCTATAATATTTTTCAGAAAAAATTCAAAATTTGGTCTAGCATCCGCTGCACTCCAGCAACGTAGCATCAACTGGTACAATGGTGACGGACAGTTAAGAGTCATCGGCAACCTGCCTCCAGCACGTACATGATTTATCACTTCTTTATCAGTCTTGTCAATATAAGGTTTCTCACCCAACGATGTAATTTCCCACATTAATACCCCAAATGACCAAACATCGCTTTTAGAAGTAAATATTTCAATCATCAAAGATTCGGGTGCCATCCAGCGAATAGGAAAATAACGTTCTCCTTTCTAAAACATGATATAAACAAAAATTTAATTTTCTGATTCAAGTTGTTCATTTTTAGAATATGTGTAAAATGAAAAAACGTTCATTTTTATCTCTTGTATATATAAATAAAAACTATTTATATTCTATATTAAAGAAACAATGCACGATACTATTATGATAAAAAAATGGAAAGTATTTTCGAAAGAATTCATTTTTTAGTCATTATATTTTTTTCATAATTGTATTTACCACGCGATAATAATCATTTTTGTAGATATCTCTAGATAGTCCAAAATCTCCAATTTTGATGACACGATTCTCACGATTTCTCGAAGATACTAAACAATTGCGACACGCTAGATCTCTATGTACGCAACGCAACTCTTCTAAGTAACAACAACCTCGCGCAACATCTTCGCACATGGCGAGCAAATCCTGCAAACGCAAAGCAGACGAATCTGACGCTTGCAAATTTCGACAATCTCTCAAATATTTTAACAGATCACCAGTTTCCATCAATTCCATCACTAGTAAAGGAGAATCCCCATCTAAACAAACGGCCAACAATCTTAATATATGTTTGTGTCGAATAAGATTCATAAGCTTGGCTTCCTTTAACAAATTCTTTTTCTGATGGGAAGAAGCATTTTTCCGAAGCGTTTTTATTGCAACGGATATCTCTGTGCCCGATGTTTCTAAGTTCTTCACCTTTCCTTGAAACACCTGCGAAATATTTCACACAAATTTACATGCGCACTTCATTAGAAAATGTATAGTTTAATGTCAAGTAATATTATACTTCACTTTATATTAAATAATTCAACGAAAAATATATAATAAAGTGCATGCTTATTGTCTCATCTAAATTTTATATTACTTATAATCTATTATAAAAATTCATGTAATTTATATCTTTCTTACAAAATACATATCTGTTTTGTTGATCCAGAAATTAATTTGAAACATTGCTTGAAAAAATTAATTTTTACCATTCCGAATGCGCCGCTTCCAAGACGTTTTGTAATTGTAATTTGTGTACGTGAGATTATAGTTATCTCACGTTCATCCGGATTACAATGTAACATAGGATTGTAAATCCTATTGAATTGTATGTTTCCGTAAGATACTTCATGTGGATTCGGCCATTCTACATCGGTCATTGTTGAAGACAAAGGTTGTTCATTTTTATCTCTGCGATGCACTGTTATAAAATTTCGAGTTAATTATGTAATAATATGTATTATAAAATCTATTGCTTTTTAGCAAAAAGCTAAATTTATTCGTTTAGCTTTATATAAGTAAATTACTATTTTCAGTAAATTTTTAGATATTATATCAGATATATATGTATAACATGTATCTACAATTCAAGTCGATACCTAAATCAAATACTTACAATAATAAAAGTAGCAGACGCAGATTATAGTAACTATAACGATAAAACTTAACATCAATGGTAGATAATATTTTGTATCTGTTACTTTAGGAACTTCTTTTGTATCTGTTACTTCAGGAACTACTTCTGTTATTTCTGTTATTTCAGGAATATTCGAAATAACACCTATATTACGCAAAAATATAATTTTAATATCTTCGTGTGTGTGTGTGTTTAAAAATTTATTTTTACTTATAACTTTAATACAAAATTTAATTTTTTTAAATTTTAAGCCTATTCATATCTAAAAATATTAGCACATAATATCTATGCAGCACAGAATGTTACAACTACTTCGCAACAATGTTGCAATATTACAAATATATTTTCACTTCATGTACGATAACGATATTAATCTTCAAAGATAATATATCTATCTTTTTATTACATTAGGAATAGATACTATTATTATATCTATCATTATATTTTTCTATGCATTTTTATGTACTTTTCACATGCAAATATATATAATTATAACGGATCTTTAAAATTTTTAAATAAAAATATAATTAGTAATGTTTAATTAATTCTATAACTATAATCTTTATATATATATATATATATATATATATATATATATATATATATATACTCCATTATAAGAGTATAAAAAACATTTAAAATAAAAAAAGTGATTCGTTAGTAAGAGTTTAAAGTAATTTTGTATAAAAATATAACATTTTATGTTATATGATTATGTTTAAATATAATTTCGCAATATATTATCTTAGATATGATTATCATAGATATTGCAAACTTCTATTTATATCAAGCTTTTTAATTTAATCAAATGTTTCCAAGATATTCATCCATCAAAAACAAAAATATGGTTGCAATAACATTGCACTCTTTCCAATATATTACATTGTAATATTGCTACAATATTTCATTGCGAAAAGCGGACAGCTTAACTTCATCACAATCTTATAACAATAACTCAGCAGAGTTTCACAATCGATTTGCAATATAGCAATGTTTCAATGAAATTATTCTGCAATATATCCGCAACCTTATTGTGCTGTATGGGTATTTTCATTTGCTTACCATGTTTGCTATCACGTGTTGAAAAAATAAATCTTTCATCAGCCGGCCATGTAAAATTTTCATAATATTCGGGATATCTCAATATTAAGCGAAACGTGTATGAAGTTCCCGATTGTAAATTTTCGACATGGTATATTATTTCTTTGTTATAATTCTTTTTAATATAATTCGTTGTTTGCCACTTTTCTGTTGCATTCTCTTTGTACTCTAGTGTAGGAGAGTCCGTCAGATTAATGTTTGGGATCCATGAAATGTTCATGCTATTTATGTTGACCCCGCTCAAAGTAATATTGTTTGGTTCTGAGTATATGTGAACGATCTTGCTTAAACTCTCGTTGTAGAAATCGCTGAAATTAAATGGATACACACGCACGTATATCAAGTAATCTTCTACTGGTAGCGACAAGTTAATCTTTGTGTAAAATCTGCCGTCTTCCATATAGTGCAGCACATTGATCAATTGTTTGCTCTTTTGTTGCGTGCCGTTCACTAATGTAACTGACCAATGCACTTCGTAGGTCACGAACACGCAGTTCAATTCCTTGGGTGGCATCCAATGAACTACTGCTATAGTAGGCGTCAAACCTAGAACACTTACGTTTTCTGGTGCATTAAGCTTGCCCAAGTTAGTTCTTATTCGTATCACATTCGAATCCAATGGATTTATTGATAATTGATTAAAGTAAAAATTGCTTAAAGTAAACTTCAACTTGTACTCTGTAAATGGTGTTAAGTTCTGAATCTCGTAATATCGCTTGTGCGTCTCCACATCGAATTGCAAAGACTTTTTGAGGTGTTTGTCTAAACAATGGCTTACAGAGATAGTATATACAGTAGTTGGTAAATTATATTTTTTGCATCCACTCTTTACAACCGGCTCCGGAAGACTTACACTGATGCTGTTTGCCGTTGCATTCACATTTTCAAAATTGTAAACTTTTTCAGGTGTCAGACATCTCATTGGAGGATATGGTTGTGCAGATTTATCAAAAGCGTAAATTTTATGAATCATGTTTTCATTTGAGTCTATTATTATCTTTTCAACATATTCGGCTGCATTTGAGACGCTCTTGAGACTTGCATATTTCTTTTTCAAAACATAAAGAGTAGATTGAAAAGGATATTTATTTGCTAAAATATAAATGTTTGTTTTGTCAATCGTCATAGACTTGAAGTTGATGTTATTACTTATGTTTTCCTTGTGTAAAATCGAATTGCACATAGAAACGTTAATGTCTGTCACAAATAAGTGACCATCACTTAACCAGTAAATTAACGGCTCCTCATTATTCATCATGTCATCAATTATCATATTATGAATAGAATCTGTATAATTAAATAGGCAAATGGATGCATTTATCTGAACAATTTGCACGTTTTCTCCATCGAAATAATATTGCCTCATATAATATTTACCATTCATCAAATTGTCTGATAGGGAATATAAAATTCTAAAAAATATATAATTATTTTAGTCATTATAAAGAATTATTTTGACAAAAACAGAAACTTGTATGTAGTAAAAATTCGAAATTCTTATAATTATATAATAACTTATTATTTTTTTTACTTATGATTTTAATTATAAAACCACGTGAAATTATAGAAAAATTACATATTTGCATAAATCTTTAGTGGAAAATTATTTTTTCAGGTTAACGGTAGTAAACGTACCCCATAGACGGTGATACATTAAAATAGTAATTAAAAAGACTTGTCCTTTGTCGGGAAATTCCAATAACTTGTAATGCCATTTTCCCACAATGTTAAGTCGAACTTTACAATAAAATGGTCGGCTGACTTTTGACAGGAGCAATATAGATTTCTTGCTACCCAGTCAATGTAGAGATTATATACAAATTTATCAAAGGTAACCATCTTTGTGATATGATTTTCATTAATCTTCAATGTCATTATGTCTTTTTCGTCAATCCAATAAATTCTATTGTCTAGTATCGAATAAGCGACATTTCTTACTGATCTGAAAAAAGGAGCCAACTATAGTTTTATAGTAAAAAAATTATAGTTGAGATTTCTAATTTTATAGTTATTACTGCTATAATGTTGATAATAATAAACTTATGCATAATAATAATAACTTTAACTTTATAGCTAGTGTTAAAAATAATTTATGATAATTATAACTATTTTTTTATCACTATACGTACTTTGACGTTACTAAAGTAGTAATGGTGTTTGAATCCACGTCCAATATGTGGATACCTTCGTCCGTTGTGACTAATAATTTAGGTATTGGATTTTCATGTGAAGTCGACACATTGATTAAATCCGTGTAAGGACCAGCAACAGTTTTAGTATATGCACGTACTCGAAAATAATATGTCGTGTTAGATGTTAGATTGTGCACCGTGTGCTCCAATTTTGCAGCTGTGATATTTTTATCGTCGCAGGTTTCTTTAAAGTCCTCGAAGAAAGAACACTGCACTTGGTACCATAGAATTATTTCATCGCTAAATTCAGGTTGGTTCCACCTATAAAAAAATAAAATTTTAGCCATTTTGTATTTAACAAAATTATAACAGAATTAATATTTTTATATATTTATGTCGTTGAATTTCAGAAAAAGAGAGAAAAATGAAAGAATACAAACTGAGAATTTAGATTCCTTACCTCAATGTCACAAAAATGTCGTTTACTTTTTCTGTAAATTGACTGTCGAATTGTACAAATGCTCTGAGAGATATTGGCTTGCTCAAACTGCTTTCTAGAGATTTTAAGATCGTACATATTAACATAATTATATATAAGATTAAGTGGATTATCTCAGTAAATCAGAAAGAACAATTTAATGTGAAAATAAAGGAAAAAGAAAAAATAAATGTAAATTACAAAATATGGAAATTAGCACAGTATTGACCTTTAAAAAAATAATATAACAATTTTTTTGCATCATTTAAAAGTAATCGTTAATTCATGGCAAAAACGAATAAATAACTTTTAATAAAGTGACAAGTACTTTTCGAAAAATTCCTATAACTTAAGAAATCAGAAGTATAATATTTGCGACTGCTTTAAAACAGAGTAGCAAATTAATAAAATTGAGTTTACTTTAAATTAAGACAATTTTTATGTACAATGTTATGTTTATTTTATGCTTATCTATTTCTTTTTTGGACGGAATTATAATTTATATTCTTCTCACTACTGGAAGATATTTTTAGATTTGATTGCCACTCTCTCTTGAATTTAAATTATATTTACACTTTTTCGTCATAGATTTTGTTATTAATGTTTTATGCATTTTTTTGCAACTTACCGATAGATTCTGGGATGATAGAAATATTTGCAAGTGTAACTTCATCGACTTCTCGCTCATTTCTCACAGTACTATCAGAATGACTCCGGTCAGATTTGAAATTTAGTATATGATGATCACTTTTCTCGGACATTGAAATATCCTTCATAAAGTATAACGTACGAAAAGAACTAATTGAGTATCGTTGAAGCAGTTGTTTCTGGTGATTTTAATGATAAATTAGAAATTAGAATTATATAAATTCTTTTATTTATTACCTTGTCAAGCTTTTTCTCGAATTATTTCGAATGTCGTTATATTTTTAACACAAACAAATCCAGGAAATAATAAATATAAACCGATAGTATAAACCGATAATGCCTCCATAATAATATGTGGATATAATTGTATATAAATGGATATATGTACAATGAAAATTAATATAAATTCTAGCGATAGTTATTGAATATATTGTCGATTGAAATATTAGCGTTAATAGATAGGGGGAGTTCCCCTAGTAGCGGACACTTAAGGTTTTTCGTAGATAAATTAAAAAAATGTATTTTATTTCTTTTATATTTTTTTGCATTAATTATTAGTTAACAATATTAGAAATGAGAATAAATGAATAATCAACGGAATAATCAACTTTTCTATAATATAACATTTAAATCAGTGTCAAACTTTGGTATAAAATTTTGTACGATCTTGAAGTGGCTCCTAGTACCGGACATGGTTAAAATAAATCCCCTAAACACCGTATAACTTCAAAATAATTTATAATGATCACAAATATAATTATCAGAACACTCAGGGATATCAGCATATGCCTCGTGAGCCCATTCCTAGCAGTTGGAGCATTGAATTCAATTTTTTTCATTGCTCTCTAGACAAACTACACAGGTAGTATCATCGTTTGTATGTTTAGATGTTAGTGTTCTAGTTTTCTGTATCTTCTTTGATCGATTCGTCTTTTTAAACTTATTTCTTCACAGACATGCAATACTGACATTTTTAGTGTCTGGCAAGGTTAGAATAAAATATTCTGTCCGAGCCAGGGGACAAAAAATGTATTAAAATATAACGAATTACGTAAAAACTAGTTTACTTTGTGCAAAAAGCACATAGATATTTGAAAACTATTTATCAAAATACTTCATAATACAAGAACACGTATTGTAGACAACAAATCTTCGTAAGTATGACCTGTTTCTAAATTATACAATGCAACGTTTTATCTTCAAACGCATCGATTAACAGTCTTCTTAGCTTGCGTATGCAAATCTGGAGTGTGTCGCATCCTGCACGTGGATCACTATACTCTTTCTGCCCTATCATCGAAATAATCACCCAATCACGTTTTTATTCGCATAGATATGACATATGTCCGGTACTAGGTACCGTCCAGCGCTAGGGGAACTCCCCCTACAATTTCAAGAATGTTTGATGAATGATTTTTTTATTAGACAGATTTTCTATCTCGATATTTAGTAGCTCTGTTCCGTTATATAATTATTCTTAACAGAAAGAAATGATGCTAACTTTCTAAATTAATTTCATAAAATAAAATCTGCATTAGTATAAAGCAATAAATATTATTATATATATCTAGGAAAATAAAGAAATTTTAAAAATTGAAGAAAAATAACATAAAAATCTGTTGAAGTGCCATCGTATGTATATATTAATGTAGCAGATAGTAGACAGAAAACTTCGTTAATTTTAAAAATTGTTATTTTTAGAAATAATAATTATATATATATATGGAGAGAGAGAGAGACAAAATAATATAGTCAAATTTTAAAATACCGTTTTAATTAAATTTAATATATTATATAATATCCATTTGTAATCAAAATTTCGAAACTTTATCCATCTTTATTTTACAACATCGTACATACTTTTTTCTTTCATATTGAATTGTTTTATTTTATCTTATCTTATTATAGGTAGAATATATAATTTATCATCATTCATTTTTAGTTACACTACTGCAATAACATTCAATTGTTACTTAATCAAGCGAAAAATATCTCTTACCTGTGTGAAATTTAAATCCGGACAAATGGAAACACTTTCTTCTTGGAGGCTGTTTGAAGGAGTATAATCCTTCGGTATAAAAGTTGCCTTTGTCAATACTAAACTTTTCAATAAGACACATAAAATTGTTCCAAACATAATTTGCATTTTTCGTAAACGTTTGCACTCAATCGGTTTCCGTTGAATCCTCAATTAGTTGTTTTTCTCACTCTACTAATTCTGATGCGTTAATCGAATTGATATTAATTCATATATATACATTTATTTTCTATAAATTCTTTAAAACTCAGTTTTATCGAATCGTAAGTTATTATCTTCTAATATTATGTTGTTAGATTTCTCTTTATGGTCACGATCACAGTATATATCTTAAGATTAAATTAGAGAATTCTTCGTAAGTAAATAATTTCTATTTTTTATAGGAGAACAAATGACAATGCAAAATGATACATATTCATTGGATTGTATAGGGAACACAGGAATATAATTATTATCAGCTTTCCTTTTGCACTAATATTATAGTAGAAAATCGTCGATAAAAAAATAACCACAATCAAATTACAAACGATCAAAGAAGTTATAGAATTATAGATTTTGTAACATTTTCAGCCATATTCAAACACACGCAGGGTGTAATCGAATTCATTTAAATATTTGCTATATCTTTTATTAATATGTAATTATGACAATTCGTTCGTAAGATTGTGTTACTACGTATGCTTTTCAAAATTCACTATTTGTACACATTTTTTTGTGATATTCGTATGATGCAGTTGGAATCAAACGATAAGTAACGCAGTAGTGTGTTTGTCTAGCGATCACAATAGTAACTGACTTCGAATGATCAATCTGATCACGTGTTGCCATGACGTTTTATTAGCTGCTTCCGTTGTAATTTATTTTCTCTGCGGAGATACTCGCGTTATTTTAAAAAGAATTAAAATCTTTAAAAATTGTTTGACAAAAAAATTATATATGTATAAAGCAAAAATAGTTTTATGTATAAATAAAAATAATTATATGTACATATAATTGTTTAATGAATTTTATTATAAACTTTTTATATTAATTTATTTCTGAGTATCTTCTCTTTGGCATAAGAGACACGTTTACTATATAAAAAGATATTCTGATTATAAGAAAAGTAATAATGGATTTAAAAAGAATGATTTATACGTTTTCTGTGACATTCATATAATGCAGTTTGAATCAATACGTAGCGTTTTTAGTATAAATTTAGTATTTCTAGTATAAATAAATACAAATTTCCAATAGCACATAAATAACTAAAATAAATAAAATAATTGTACGAGTTATTATTATCGTTATTTGTATTGAATAACCTTTTAATATTATAACGTGTATAATATAACTTTACTTAATATTAACTTAACATAATATATACTTAATATGATATACATATATATATAGGGTGTCCCATTTTAACTTGGACAGTAAAATATCTCAAAAACTAAGCCCAGCAAACAAAAATGTTTCAGACAAAAGTTGTATGGTTTCGAGGGGGCCATAAGATAATACCATTGGTTTGACCTTGAAGAATTATTTGAAGGTCACATGAAGGTCACCTTCAATTTCTTAAATGTGAATGTTTGTAAATTAATTTAATAAAATTAATTATTTCAGTTTGTCTGAAATTAAACTGATAAACAGTGATATGTCAGAAAGAGGATGCTCACATGCATACAATCCGAGAACTTGCGTGTGAGTAGCATCCTCTTTCTCGCACTACTGCTAAGAGGAAAAAAATATACTTTAGATCTTACGTGTTTAATACTAGTCCTTTATATACATTTTATGTTAAATATTGAATACGAGAAAAGTTAAGAGTAGTGCGCCGCGTAACGGCAAGCGAAGAAACATGTGCCACATACAATCATTCCATATAATAAGTTTTATGTTGTTACATGTGCTATTCATCAGGTTCCACGTACTATTTAGATATAGCTGTTATTATAATTTTTTTCATTTATTACTACTATATTAATATCTAAACGAAAGATAATAATATAGTAATATTTATCATTATTAATGTTACAATGACTATATGAATAGAGTAAAATTATATGTATCATTCCTTTCTTTAATTTTTTACTTATATGATATTTGAAATTATTATAAATTATAGTAAAAAGTTTCATTGTTTCTCGGTACCATACATATATAGTTTATATTACCAGTATTATAGTAAAATTTACTATGAAAATGAGTCTCCTAACTATAATTTTTTTATCATGCAATTATAGTAAATTTTATCATCGATTTTTTATCAGTGCTTGAATAGATAATTAAACGATCAAAAGCACCAATTAAAAGTGACGCGATTTTTTTCTTTCAGAATATCACGTCAAAATATCAAGTCTCATATCTCTACAGATGTAACGAGAAGATATTTGAAGAAGAAATAATTTGAGAAATAAAACTTGGACTCACGGAACCATTATTATTGTAGTATCATTACGACAAGTGACCGTTGAGCATTGACGAATGTGTTCAACCACACTTAGAGTTTCTTTCCCAAAAAACGGACAGTCACCTATGTAAATAAAATCCTAGAGTAAATAAAATCGTATCATCATTCGCACCAATCACTCATACGCTAGAAACATCATTAGCCTTACAACATTCGTTTTCGGAATATTTATTTAAAGAACAGTATCGCTTCTCCAAATCGTTCGCGAAATCTTAAGCTGCTCCACCACGTATAATACAATATATTTTTAATTTCGTGGCATCCGGATTTGCATCTCTTCTTCAATATATTTTTTTAATCACCAAGTTATCGCATACTTACCTAGTGTAGCGTGAACGAACAAGCCTACCAGCAACAAGATCACGAAGTGAAGTTTCATCGTCTTTTCTCTTGCTTAGAAAAATATCAGGAAGCGAAGGCGACAATCAGACAAATTGTAAATTATCTCTTCAGCTTTTATATATCGTTCCTCCCCTCTAATACCGTAAAAATAAGATGCAATATATATTTTGTTATCTTATTTCTACGGTAAAAAAGACAATCGCCAGCATTGCAAGGTTTAGGTCAATAATATATGCGGCATGTATTCTTGACCCAAACCTCGCAATGCTAGCTCTTGTATTTTTTATTGTAGAAATAAGATATATAATATTCATATATATATTGTATCTTATTTTTATTTAAAAAAAACAATCGCCAGCATTGCAAGGTCTGGATCAAGAATACATATGAAAATTATGACTAATCGACAAACAGCTGTATTATCCATATTTATGAGACGATTTTCAAAAATCTGTTAAGATTGATAAGCTAATAATATTCACATAGATAGATTTCCGTCTCTTTAATTTCATCGAACTAGAAACGAAAGTAAAATATATACAAATAGAAGTATACATATATACAAAAGATTAAAAATACACGAGGATCCGCAGAAAACTTTGCTTTAAAATATAGAATTAAATTATCCCCCATAGAACCACTCATTATATGCAGACTCTTTATCTAACTATTTACAACGTGTGTATCCAGCATACTATTCTTAAGCAAAACACACGTAGTTGTGAATTATAATAAATTACCAGACTATATAGACTTTTCAAGTTTCGGAGATCTCTTCGTCCCGCGAAATCTCTTGACATCCGCTATTAAAAATAGTCGATATACAAAATATTGTCTCTTATCGACATCGCGTATCTCTTGCGTGACATTTGCATAAACACATCATGTATAAAATACCCGCGCTGAATGTGTCATCATCGTAACATTCGTTCAAAAAGAAGATCCATCCTGATTTACTGGTCCGTCAATTTCTAAAATAGATTTACATCGGACAAATCATCGAATCCGATTACGATTACATAATTTTGAATTTTTCTGCGTTGTTTAATGTAACGAAATCCGATTGGTTTTCCCTCCCACATGAACTATTATTTTCTAAACACGTGATATGTACAAGTTAATTTTAAATTTATGGAATTACAATGGTCATCGTGCTACTGTTTTACTTTATTTCATTTCACAAGGATTTATTTAAGGAAAATTACAGTTGCCAGAGAAAAAATACAATAAATCCCGCGAGGGAAATACATATTATATAATAAATCTTAGTATATCGATCTCCCCTTAGTCTAGTTACACAGAAAAAAAATAAAATTTTGTCAAATCAAAATTTATACACCTATTTAAACTAACGCGTTCATTGTTTCGTATATACGCAACAATTTATAATCTTCTTAGAAGAATTTAATAATTTTAAATTTCAACAATATTATAGTATTATTTTAATATTGTAATTGTCACGTCAAGAATACATAATTATTTAATTCTAATTTAAGAAAATTATAATCTTTGATTTAAAAATGTTATTTTCTATCTAACATTGTTTCTATCTCATTCAAGAAAATTAAATCTTAAATCGTAAGAATATATTTTTCTTGATTGAACTATATAAAATGGCTTCATTCAAGTAAGCAATTATTATTCAAACAATTACATTTTTCTTTAATTAACGCAATATAACCTCATTTCAAGATTTTCATGTTAAAACTAAATATATTTTCAAAACAAAAAGGTCCTTTTTTTCCTGTGTATAAACATATATATATATGTGTGTGTGTGTGTGTGTGTGTGTGTGTGTGTGTGTGTGTGTGTGTGTGTGTGTGTGTGTGTGTGTGTGTGTGTGTGTGTGTGTGTATGAGTATTTCAGATATCATTATATAGTGATAGTAACTATTTATATAATTTAAGTAACATTACAATAATTATTTTGAAAAACACTTGACAAGAAGTATTATTTAAATTTCATTATTACGATATCTGTTATATACATACAGGATAGACTTAACATCGTGAGGAGTAAACCGGAAATAAAGAAAAAAATTAAACACACTATTGGTATGATCGTAACGCATTCACCGAAACCATATATTTGCCTTCGACTGAGAAATGTAATCCTCATACTGGTGTGATAATTGGGTGGAATTACAAATGTAAAGCTGCGTTCGTACAAAAAGAATTAAAATCTGTAGCTCCACATCTTAGCGAATGCTGTGAAACTCGGCACGTGCTTCTGCAAATGTTATACTTACAAATCAGGCAATTCCAGATTTATCTATCAATCGCACTATATAATTCTTGCGTAACAAATTTAAAAAACTAAGGTAATTATTCAGTTTAGCGGCCTCACCTCAAATATCAATAAATTTGAACTCAATTGAAGCGTTTTTGCATGAAATTGAAGAATACAGCAGAGAAAAGCGTCGTAAAAATGTGTACACACACATACACGGGGGGGGGGGGTGCAAGGGGGGCCTTCGGCCCCCCTCCCCCGCACCCACCCGTGTGTGTGTGTGTGTACACATTTTTATATTCATTTATTTCACTTATTTCATTTATACTGTATAATTTCGAATTTTACTTACTTCTCGACAAAAGTTGGTCCAGTCAACAACACTATGTGCAGACAAACCTAATTGTTCTTGGAGAAAAATTTGACGTGATGATTACATTATTACAAAGTATGCTACAAATCGACAACTTTTTATTATTCCAAGATGTCCATGCGAAAACCAAGTGCCAGTCAAAGCACTTCTCGAAAATGTGCAAACAACTCGTCGTTTTTTTTTATTGCAGTGTTTTACGTAATATTTGTTTCGACACTTAAGTTGTAGTGATTTATCGTCAAATTGCATTTCAATGATGTTATTACATTTTGGACACGTAATGCGATCACGTATTACACCTTTTCGGCACAAAAATTTAATTAGGGCCGTGTAGTCATATGTCAAATGCAGAAAATCGTGCAGCAGCATGTTTGCTTTTCAATGTCACCACTAAAACTAAATATGAACGTTGGAAAAGGAGATTATATTTCTTATTACATATAACGGAGAGACTTTGTTTACATTCTGTGTTTACATATATATTTGCTAATACAAAATAACACAAAAGGACGTTCCTACTATCAAAGCCGAGTCACATGGTGAGTCTACTGCGAAGTTACGATTTTCAGTCACGATATGTGCAGAAAAATTGGGAAGTTTTACATATTTCTTATTACATATATCGGAAACTATGCACGATAAGTCAAACTATATTCGTAGTAGCAAATATTATACACGTATGAGAGTAAAATCCTTATATAAATATTTCTCACATTTATTTGTTAATAACTTTTGAATAAAATACGACCGCCGGATAAAACCTTCAGAATGTTAATCAGGGACATCAACTTGACAACATATGTCAATGACATATATGTACGACGGTGGGCCCATTTTATGCATAATTACCGTATGCTGTAGTATGAAGATTAGAATTATTCGGGAAAATGTGCTCGCCAGATTATTGCATCGTTGTATCCCTGCATCGATTATATGAGAAATGGTTTATATAATCTCTTGTTATTTAATATTATTTACAATGTATAATATCATATATATCTATAAAACGTTGTCAGTATTGGTGATCTTTCGAAATGATAGACCGTAATTGTGTGTAAATATTATACATTATCAGCTTTATTAAATATAGTGGAGATAGAGCAATAAGTATAGTTCATTTTTACAACTGCATACTTTTGTAATCATCAATATAATTTAAATATATAATAAATCATTAAATATAAAGATAAAATATAAATATATACTAATTCCGAATGATGTAAAAATTCATACATAATAACTGTTATAAATTAAAAAACAATTATTTGTATTATTATATTTATATATTCACAACTAATTATAGAGGATATTACTAGCGTTTCCTTTTTCACTTATAAATTTTACAATCAGTTTGTAATTATCGGTTATATATGATGTCGAAAATTAATTATATTGCCATGTTGAAAAAAATATTGTTTATACATATATATATAATCGCAATTATTAGATTCCGCTTCGATTACTTAAAAATATAAATTAGATATATCATTATATTACATTGTTTACAATTATGAAAACGGATGTGATATTTTTTAATAATTAAAATTTTTATGGAAGGTAAGATTTAAAAATTTCTTTTATCTTCATTGATAAATTTATTATTAAACCTGATTAAATAAAATAACAGAATCAATTTAGAAATATTCTAGAAATATTTTTTCTATATTAAGATTTATTGAATCGTTTGGAAAATAAGATAAACATTAATTTAATTATATCGGCTAAATAGTATCGACTGGACTCAGTGAGGCATCTCCCATGTTCTCTCTTAATGCTATAATATTTTTCAGAAAAAAATTCAAAATTTGGTCTAGCATCCGCTGCACTCCAGCAACGTAGCATCAACTGGTACAATGGTGACGGACAGTTAAGAGTCATCGGCAACCTGCCTCCAGCAAGTACATAATTTATCACTCTTTCATCAGTCTTGTCAATATAAGGTTTCTCACCCAACGATGTAATTTCCCACATTAATATCCCAAATGACCAAACATCGCTTTGAGAAGTAAATATTCTGATCATCAAAGATTCGGGTGCCATCCAGCGAATAGGAAACAAACCTTCTCCTTTCTAAAACATGATTTTAACAAAAATTTAATTTTCTGGTTCAAGTTGTTTATTTTTAGAATATGTGCAAAATAAAAAACGTTTATTTTTCTCTTGCTATATATAAATAAAAACTATTTATATTCTATTAGGTGTATAACTAAGTTCCCGCCGCCCATAATTAAATGGCTCCAGCTGCAAATGTAGTGAAGTTAGTCATTTGTCAATAAAATTGAGTGCGCAAAGATTCATTTTTTGTGAAAGAGATATTTTTTTGAATCGATTTAAAATGAAACGTGATGAGTTGGTTTTTCGACATATACTTCTTCACTGCTTTGATTTAAATAAAATTGCAGCTGAAGCTCATCGATTGATTTCTGAAACAGTCACGGCTGACCGCTACCAACAACAATTATACTGATTGAATAATGAATTGATACGAAAAGGGCCAGTAATTGACGTAAAGTGATTCTTTTGCATGACAACGCGCTACTTCATGTTGCAAAAATCGTAAAAGAAACACTATTGGAGCTCGAATGCGAAGTTCTCCCACACCCGCCTATTCTCCAGACTTGGCCCCATCGGATTATCACCTTTTCCTATCAATGCAACACTTGCTCGTCGATACACACTTCTCTAATTACGAAGAAGTCAAAAAATGCATCATTAAACGATCAATGGATTTCTTAAAAAACAAGTCGTTCTATCGTCGTGGAATCCAACTTTTGCCAAAAAGATGGAAAAAGTCATAGAAAACAAAGGATTATATTTTGATTAATATATTAGTTCATTTTCTTATTGAAATAAGTGTATTTTTCAAGTAAAAAAACGGCGGGAACTTAGTTATACACCTAATATATTACTTAAAGAAACAATGCAGGATACTATTATGATAAAAAAATGGAAAGTATTTTCGAAAGAATTCATTTTTTAGTCATTAAATTTTTTTCATAATTATATTTACCACGCGATAATAATCATTTTTGTAGATATCTCTAGATAGTCCAAAAATCTCCAATTTTGATGACACGATTCTCGCGATTTCTCGAAGATACTAAACAATTGCGACACGCTAGATCTCTGTGTACGAAACGCTTCTCTTCCAAGTAGCAACAACCTCGCGCAACATCTTCGCACATGGCGAGCAAATCGTGCAAACGCAGAGCAAGCGAATCTGACGCTTGCAAATTTCGACATTCTCTCAAATATTTTAACAGATCACTAGTTTCCATCAATTTCAACACTAGTAACGGAGAATTCCCATCTAAACAAACAGCCAACAATCTTAATATATGTTTGTGTCGTAAATGATTCATAAGCTTGGCTTCCTCTAACAATTTCCTTTTCTCATGGGATGAAGCATCTTTTCGAAGCGTTTTTATTGCAACGGATATTTCTGTGCCCGATTTTTCTAAGTTCTTCACCTTTCCTTGAAACACCTGCGAAATATTTCACACAAATTTACATGCGCACTTCATTAGAAAATGTATAGTTTAATGTCAAGTAATATTATACTTTACTTTATATTAAATAATTCAACGAAAAATATATAATAAAGTGCATGCTTGTTGTCTCATCTAAATTTTATATTACCTATAATCTATTATAAAATTTCATGTAATTTATATCTTTATTAGAAAATACATATCTGTTTTGTTGATCCAGAAATTAATTTGAAACATTGCTTGAAAAAATTAATTTTTACCATTCCGAGTGCGCCGCTTCCAAGCCGTTTTGTAATTGTAATTTGTTTACGTGCGATTATAGTTATCGCACATTCATCCGGATTACAATGATAACATAGGATTGTAAATCCCCTATATTGTATCTTGTATGTTTCGGTAAGGTACTTCATGTAGAATCGCCAATTCTACATCGGTCATTGTTGAAGACAAAAAGTTGTTCATTATTACCTCTGCGATGCACTGTTATAAAATTTCGAGTTAATTATGTAATAATATGTATTATAAAAATCTATTGCTTTTTAGTAGAATTGTGAAAATGGGTGGTTTTATTATAAATAATTTATTTGTTAGTTTTATTATAAGCGTAATTAGTAGTTTTATATATAAGTAAATTACTATTTTCAGTAAATCTCTAGAATATTATATCCAGATATATGTATAATCTACAATTCAAGTCGGTACCTAAATCACCTACTTACAATAATAAAAGTAGCAGACGCAGATTATAGATAAACCTATCATTAACTATAACGGGATTTTAATTTTTAAATAAATATATAATTAGTAATGATAAATTACTAATATATATATATATATGTGTGTGTGTGTGTGTGTGTGTGTGTGTGTGTGTGTGTGTGTGTGTGTGTGTGTGTGTGTGTGTGTGTGTGTGTGTGTGTGTGTGTGTGCATAATTAATTCTATAACTAAAATAAA
>JALHBL010001105.1:0-67648 GCA_023638675.1 Camponotus pennsylvanicus
TACCTGATTAGTAAAATTATGATTACCTGATGGATATATCGTTACGTTTTGAACGGTTTCAACGAATCTAAAATAATAAATTATACTTTATCACGAAATATATTTGACTATATGTATTATTAAAGAAGTAATTTTATTCGTATAGAACATGTAGTAATTTTATTCGTATCACTATCTATATGTTATTAAAAATTCATTGCCAAAATATTTTACGTACTATAAGATATGTATACAGGATGTCTGATAACTTTTTGTAGTCCCGAAGTGTGAAGGTAGATTGGCTCAAATTAAGAAGGAAGGTGCTCTGTTTTGCAATATTAGTAATAATTAACGAAAAATTAATTAAAGAAAATCGGCCAATTTGGGTGAGGCAACGAGAGTCGTCCGACTGTAACCTTATACTAGGCGCGCGATGGAGAGTGGGGAAGGAGTGGTGAGTTTGGGCAAATTGTTTAATAAATAATCAATTTTAATTAATAAATTAAAATACTTCTATAATTTAATATATTACGCGATAGTGTATATTTTATAATATATAAAATATTTCGGCAACGAATTATCGACAACACGGTGTTCGACTTTGGCAATATAAAATATAAACAGTAGCGCGTTATACGTTACCGCTTTGTCATCATTCGCACGATGACTCTCGAGTAATAAAGTAGTGGTGAGAAACGCTTCGTATATTGTAATTTTTTTACTAAACACGATTACGATTAGTATCGAAACATAATTTGCTTTAAATATTAATAAAAATTAATTAATTAAAAATTAATTAACGACATGAAACTGTATCGCAACGATAAATCTTTGTCGAATCGCAATTATTCATTACCGTGATTAAAAATTGAAACAAAATATACATAAAAGGGGATAAGAGACTTAATTATGTTATGAACTTTCGATCATTGATGCTTATTATATTTCATTAACAATATTAGAATTAATTATATTTCGACCAATACCTTAAATTTTAACAATCCTTGTTAATTAAACAATGTACAATTTAATCAAGAATCGATTTAATGTGATAGGAATCTAACATATTAAATAATCACATCGATGTTTGCAATCTTTACGGGCAATAATTATTTTAATACTTAAAGTCAAATATATTTCATCCGTGTTACTTTATCATTTTACTTGACAATCTAAACATAATTTGGATTATGAGGGAACACGAAATATATAAAACAATCGAATTATAAATGCAAATAATTAGCATAACGAAAGATTTCATGATGAATGGTTTAATAAATAATTAATTAATCTTAATCAATAAATTAAAATGCTTCTATAATTTAATATTCCGCGCACGAATATTTTATGTTACAGAAAATATTTCGGCAACGAGAGAATTATCAATAACACCGTGTTCGACCTTGATAAACAGTATCGCGCTATTGTTAATACGTTACACGGCTTTATTATCATTCGCACAGAACCTTGAGCAATAAAGTAGTGACGTTTCATATATTATCATATTCTTTCTTTCCATAGTCGACCCTGGCGGTATAAACAGTACCGCGGTAATGTTCTTGACTTACGATCATTCGCTCAGTGGCTCTTGAGCAGTGAAGTAGTGATGTGAGACGTTTCATATATTATCAAATTCTTTCTCTAAACACAATTACAAGTGCAACGAGGAACTTTTCGTGAATAAGTGTAAGTGCAACGAGGATTAAAGTGCCACGAGAAAAGAGCGAAGGAAGCAAAAGAAAAAAGGAGGTTTTGGAAGTGGATGGATCAATAAGATATGATGTAAGTCATTAATATAAATTATTTATCACATTCATTATTTATTATATTGTTGCGTCCCCGCGTCCCGTCCCGCTGAATGTGTTCGTCACCCGTTGAATTCTTTCGAAGAAGATCGTTTTCGCGCGCGTTGTCAAAATATTGTTATAAACAACGACTGTCAGAGAGTCTGAGCCCATCTGTCAAGCTGTGCGGACGCGCATCTATTTGTGATCCGTTTTACGATTATTCTAAATTCTTGTATGTTAATCGCGATTTATTAAAATTCTTGTGCACCTTAAATCGCGTTATTATTTACGAGTGCACGAGCGTCAGCGTATGTCGATTGTCGCGCGTGTTCGATATATATCGTTCCGCGGACGTAACAATATATAAATTATTTATCATTAGTATATATTCAAAATATACATATTTCACGTTTTATTTTATTTCTTTGTTAGTGATTCAACAGTGATTTTAAATTGTAACATATATAATACATATACTTATAAAAAATATTCCATTTTATTTTAAAATAATTAAAACATTTATAAAATTTTTATTTTCAGATACTTATATTTTACAAAATATTTCATATTAATATATTTACTTAAATATTTCATATATAAAAAAATAGAAATTTTTTTATTTATCATATTTTTAAAATACTAAGAAATATTATATCTAAGAAATATAAATAATATTATTAAATAATATTATTTTGTAATTACGCAGTTTATAATATTAAAATATATCTATTTAAAAGTAAAAATGTAAAAATTAATTGCGCGCAATAATTAGGTTTAAAATAAATTATTTTGAACATTGCTTTGTATAATAGATGTTCTCTTATTTTTTATATTTGCGAATTTAAATTTATGTACTATATTACAAAATAAATTTCAAATTATGTATTATATTATATATAAAATTATATATAATATAACCCTCCCATGGGGTACACCTTGTCGCGGTGGGAGGGCTTAGTACTTGGATGGTGCCTTGAGGTTTATTTTAAATTTTTCTATTTATGATAAATCTTAAGGTGCCTGAATGGGAAGCTAAGTACCCTTTCGCGTCGTCGGTGCCGTCAACGTGCCGCGGACGGCAAGCGCTTCGTTACCGCGTTTTCGCGTTGTAGTATTCTCGCGTCGTCGCGTTTTCGTGGAACTTTTGGACTTTTCATATAAAATCCCAATTCCATTTATTGTCACGAGTCTCTACTTCCGATGCCAACTAACTGGGATGTTTCGAGTTTGCACACGTTGCTATGCAACGTACACTCTTGCTTCGTGCTTCGTCAAGTGATTCGGCCCGAATTGATTAGAACTCGATCGATTGCTCGGAATGGTCGTCAATGGGTCCCTTCTCTTTGCTCGTCTACAGCCACACGCACTGCGTGTGTTAACCCTGTCGAGGAGTCGAGTGGATTCCCCTAGGCACGATTTTCGCTCGGTAAAAGGGGTTGCCTCCCCATTTTCTAAATTGCTGAATGTAAGCATTTAAAAAATGTGGGTATCCTCTTCTTTTGCCGTCTACTAGCCTGGTGTAGCAAATCGCAACCGCGGGAGGCATAATATGTCCGGGCGGAGCACCTGAAATCGTGCTTAGCGGGTCCAGGTTCGATACGAGATAGGATAATTATGCGCGAAAAAGAGTTGGCGAACTTCATTTTCCTCTATTTCCGTCAATCGTTTCGTCTTCTTTCCGGTTTGGATTTAATCCTTGCTCGTTGTATCGTTGCATTCCCGACCTGTTGACTCGAAGCTGATTTTCGTAAATGAAATGGGATTTTCGCTCGTACCGAAACCGGGAGTGTCGTTGAAAGTATATATATATTAAATATATACATCGCGCGACCAAATTTTTAATCGTACCGAAATAGTGCGGGAGTGCCGTTTAGTATCGCGCGTAAAATAACGAAAATAGCGATATAAAAATATCGCTCGTGAGTGCGGAAGTGTCGTTAAGTTCAGTATTGTGCGTCTAATTGTAAGACTGAGAGGAGGAGGAGGCCTAGGAGAGGCATCAGGCTCCGGCAGAGCAACCTTCTGGTAAGCAATTTATTTATTTGTAATTATATATTAAATATATTTATTATAATTTAAATTAAACAATTAATCGCAACAATTAATTTGATGTTTTTATTTATATTTTTTTATTTATATTTAAATAAGAGAGAATTAAAGAAAAAGATTTTTAAATTAAAGCTAGAATCTTGTAAAGGTGTAAGCTTTTATAAAGTTATAAAAATGAATTATTAGTAATGTTTTTTAAAATTTATAGAATTATTTTATTAATCTGCTATTATATGCATCGAATATAAAATTCAATGTATACAATAATTTTTGAAATATTAATTATTTTGAACGCTGCTACATTGGAATCTTCTTTTGTATGTTATAGATCGATGCAACAACCCTGATGATCTGAGAGGAGGAGCAGGCCTAGGAGAGGCATCCTGCACCGGCGGAACAACCTGATGGTGAATATTATTATTTATATATAAATAAATATATTATTTATATATATAATTGTTATAAATCGTTAACTTATTATAAACGAACAATAATTCGATCTTATTATTTAAATGTATTAAAGAGAAAGATTTCTATAAAAGTCATATATCTATTTAAAAAACAGTTTCAAAAATTTATAAAATTTTTCCATACGTGTTTATCTGCTTATTATTTTACACATCGGATATAAAATTCCGCGCGATAAAAATTTTTTTAAATATTAATTGCATTTTGTGAGCATTATTATAAATGAATTTTATATTTGTATGTTACAGACAACTAGCTTCGATAACAACAACTCCGCTGTTGCGCATCAGTGCCGGTGAGTGAAAAAAACTTTTATTTAACTTTAAGGTAACGGATTCGTAAAGATTGCAGATGTAGATGTAGATGTAGATTGTAGATTGTAGATAAATCCGTTACCTTAAAATGGATGAGCTAGGACGGAATAAATTAAATAAATTAAATTAAATAATTAAATTAAATTAATTAAATTTTAAATTAAATAATTTTAATAAGTTCTTTCGAATTTATATATGCTTTGCATCCATTGCGAAAATATATTGAAATATTAATTAAAAAATAAAGAGATCAATAAAAGATTTTTTTGTAAAAATTTTGTCTAATTTATTAAATAAAGAACACGCATTAACAATTATCAATTTTATCAATTTTTAAGGCTAATTTATTCTTATAATACGCACTTATCTTCTAATTGCTCATAGCTCATCCATCGTAGAATTTGTTTGTAGATATTGTTTTTAAACTTTACTTTAACTTAATATAAAGCCAAATGATTAATTAATTAAATAATTTGTAACATGATAAATACACACATTAATTTTATATTTTATTATAAAATATAATTTATAGAAATTTGTAAAAATTTGTGGTAATTTGGCTTTATTTCAGTTAAAATAAAATTCGAACGATCGTGAAAACGAACGATCGTTACTAAATGAGCGTAAATATTTTACGCTCTTTTGCTGGTAATTATCCGGCAAAAGAAGGAGTAATTATCTCCTTCTTCGATCTCTGATTAGAGATCGAGAAAGAAAGTAGCCAGGATCAACGAAAGGTAGGTTCAACTGGCCTGAAGAGTACGGTTAGGATACGCGGTTAGGGCACGCGGTTAGGGCACGCGGTTAGGGCACGTGACTAAAATATATACATGATTAGGTGATGTGATGATTAGAGATAGGTTCCTCAAATCTCGAATAATTTTAGTTAATCAGGAAGTAGAGTTGTTAAGGCTATTAAGTAAAATCATTAGAATTCATCTATTAATATTAGGGTTGTTAGGGCTCTTAAGATCATTAGAATTCTGTAATAGTAGGATTGTTAGAGCTATTAAAAATATTAGAATCCTTTAATAATAGGGTTGTTAGGGCTATTAAGTAAGATTCATTCTTTCTTTTAATATTCCAATAATCCTAGGGGTAAATTAAAATTATTTTCATTAAGTTGAATTTATTTTTAAAAACGTTGTAAAAATAAATATAACATGTTTTAAAAATAAAAATGTTTTAAAAGTGAAATTTAAATTATCAAAATTATCTTCAGAAATATTAAAGAAATTGCATAATTATTAACGTTTAAGAAATCTTAACATGTTATATTTTATTTTAAAACTTAAAAATATATGGGTATTAAATCAAATATAATATTAAATCCAAATGTAAATGCTATCAATATTAAATTATTATATCGATGTTATTAAATATTTGAATAAATCGAATATTATTATTTGATATTGATAGCATCATAAATTTGTAAATTGTAAATTGTAAATTATAAATGGTTATAATTGTATTTTAATTATAATCTAACATTGATATTTTAATTGTAAAATACAATACAATTATGATTATAATTATATTATATGAAATTGTATTTACGATTGTAGATTCTTATGTAAATTACACGAAAAATTATCGAAAGTATACGTATAATGATTACATAATAGTAATTAACATAATAGTAATTCATTAAATTAAAGTATTTGTTTCTGAAGTATATATTTTTGGAATATTCATAAAAGAGTAACTGTTTGTATTTTCATGTCAAAGATTCATTAATAAATTCGGAAAATTTTTATATAAAATGTAAAAATTCGATGCTAAATTAATGCATTAAATATAAGCATTATAAAATTTGACGGACGCCTTCGTTACAGAATCGCGAGTCAATTATTATATATTTAATGATATGCTTTCCGTTAGCTTTATTTATTTATGAATTCCATATCGCGCGGAACTGAATATTCTTAAAATAAATTATTAAATTATGATTGCGAAAATACCGTGTTCTTTCCGCGTTCTCTTCGCGTCCTTAAACAAGATTATCATTTTAACAAAAGAATTTTATCGCTGTCCCTCTCGTCAGATAATATTCCTAAATATTGCTAATTAAATATAAAGAAATGTCGAATAAGAGAGTGAAGATTCGATGTGATAAGTCAACGATTAAATATTAACTTTACAAAATTTAACGATCACCTTCGATATTATAGAATCGCGAGTTAATTATTATGAATTTAATAATTTGTTTTTTCAGTTATATTTGTATTTATTATATTTGAATTTTGTATCGGAAAATATTCATACATAAATTAATAAATTATGGTAAATCACCATGTTTTTCCCACGTTCTTTTCGCGTTCTTAGACGAGATTGTCGTTTTAATAAAAGAGTTATCGTTGTTCCTTTTGTTAGATAAATATTAATGAAAGTTGCGTGGCTCGTATCGCCGAGGAGTCGAAACGATTTTCATCATGGAGAATTACTTCTCGTCAGTTCTTGTAAGATCCATTCGCGACGTCTAGTTCGGTGTTCTGTTGAAAATTGGGGATTTTTATTGTAAGAATGGAACTAATCCCAGGTTTTCCTGGCAATTTCCGACAGCAATGATTTCGGTAGTCATTCAACGACGAACGTCATACGCTTCTTTAAAGTCGAATTAATTTAAATAATATATATTTAGATGTGAGAGAAATGCATCTATTCTTTTCTTCGTTAAAAATGTTCTGTCATTATTAGGATTGGTATTATTATTGTCTAATGCCAGAAAGATTTAATAGTAGATTAAATATGGATATAACGTTATGTATAAATTTCTATTTTTCAAGTAATTTCATATTGTAATTAGTTTTTATTAACTTTTTGATAAAAATGATTACGAACGAATATATTTTTAATTAATATAATTTGTCTCTTTTGAAAAATTATTTCTAGGTGCTGGGGATATTAACATTAATTTTTAGTTTCTTTTAAGAAACTATTTGCAGGTATTGGACATCCATCGCCATTTTGAAATATTAGTTTTTAGGTATATACCATTTTATATATATGTATAATAAAATACATGCACAAATTCACGTATCCAAAATATTTTTATAATTTTTATTAATGTTATATATTATATATAAGCGAAATTATACATGAATGTTACATAAAATGTGCGAATATTTAAAAATTTAGAGACGAATCGAATGGGTACCCTTATATCAGTAAGATATTGATTAAAAGAAAAAAAATTATTAATTTAAACGTTACAAGAATAAGAATCTAGATAATTAATCTAGAATTAATTATATATTTAAAATTATTTGATTTATTTTATTTTGAGCACTGTTCGAATTGAAATTTTGTAAATCTTGCTGATATCGGATTCGATTCGTCTCGCGCGCGCGAACGGTACCCCAAATTATATGTGTTCGCACATTTAACACAAACTCCAATGATGCATGTATTTTATTATTTATAAATATAATCGTTCGTAATCACATTTCAATAAAAAAGGTCGTTATATCCATTTAATTTTCAATAAAGAAATATATTTCTTAATAATGGAAGAACATGTTTTCTGATGTGCATATTAATTTCGTGAATTGAAGATAATGACGAGGGATAATTGTCGTTGATTTATTACTGAAATCATTGCTATCGGGAATAGTCCGGAAGATCCAAGATTCGTTCCCTCCTACAGTGAAGTTCCCGACGTTCAATGGATCACTTAACTTTTCTTCGCAGATTGATCTTGCGAAATCTGATGTAGACACAAGATAGATGTTAATCGTTCTCCATTTTTAAGATCGCTCCTCTTTTTATCGGATATTACTGATATATCATTCGCGTATCTGCAATTGAATATTTTGATATTATCGATTTATTTATTCGTCGCGTTTTATCGCGAATTTTAAATCGCGGTTTATCTTAGAAAAATTCGCAAGTAAATCGGTCGGTGAATTGTATATTCGCAAACATTACAGACCTCAAATGATTGTCGAAATATTTTTGATTTTCTAGACTTACGTGATAATAATTATATCACACTCGTGTCTATTGAGAGCTTCGATTATTATATTATAAAAATTATACGTATCGCGATCAAATATTCCGCATATTATGGACTTATTTATTCGTCGCGTTTTCCCGTGAATTCGAGTCGCGATTTATCTTATAAAGATTCGCAATTGACTCGGACAGTGAGTACTGTATTCGTAAATATTACAGACATCAAATTGTCTGTCAAAATATCTTCGCATTTATGTGATAATTATATCGCGCGCGATTATAATGTCTATTGAGGCGTTTCGATTATTATATTATAAAAGGTATATATATCACAATCGGATATTCCGAATATTATCGATTTATTTATTCGTCGCGTTTTCTCGGGAATTTTAAATTGCGATTTATCTTATAATTTAATCGTTGACTTATACATTGAAGCTTCATTTATCTTTCCACGTCTTTGAATATTGTTTTTAATAGTTCGTGCAAAATGCTAATGCAAATGGTAGTGCAAATATTTTCTTCTATAATTTAAAAGACGATCGATAACTTTATTAATGACTGTTTTAAACTTGATTCTTTACATTATTTACATCTTATTAAACTCTACAATTACATCGATTATTAGAGGGACTTTGAAAATCATTCGTTCTGTTATTTTCTATTATACGTGGCCACAATGCGATTTTTAATTATATTTTAAAGGTTATAGAGCTCATTTAATTTTATTCAGCTATTCATGCGCGAAATAGGATATGTATTTTATTCTCAATCGTGTAATTCGTATAAAGTCGCGTATTAATCGCAAATAAATCGGACAGTGAATTTTATGTTCATAAAGAATATGAATCACAAATGTTTGTCAAAATATCTTCGTCTGTCATCATTTGTGTGATAATAATTATATCGCACGCGTGTCTATTGATGGTTTTGATTATCATGTTATAAAAATTATGCGTATCTCGCAATCGAATATTCCGATTATTGTCGATTTATTTATTCGTCGCGTTTTCTCGCGAATTTTAAATCGCGATTTATTTAGTAATTTAATTGTTGATTTCGAAGTTTATTCTATCTTTTCATTTTGAATGTTTCCTTTGATAATCTATACAAAATGCGCCAGTAATACAAATACTTTCTTTTAGAATCGAAGAAACGATCAATAATTTTATTAATGACTCTCTTGATCACGATTATTTACGTTATATAAAACTTATTAAATTCTATTATTGCATATCTATTATTAATAATAAATGTCGCGTAATTAATATTCGCTGATCAGTCTCGTCTGGACTATGTAAAAATTTTTAGTAAATTTTATATTATACGTATATTTTGGACATTTTCGTGTAATAAATTATTCCATATAATAAATTATTTTGTATTAAATTTCGAATTATATTTTATATTAAATTTGTATTATATTTTGTCATATATTTTGTAATATGTATTTAGCATAAAAATATTATGCATAAAAATATTATATTAAGCATAAAAATATTATGTTGGTATGAAAATTATAATAAAAATTATAATAAAAATATATAAAAATAATGTTAGCTATATTAAAATGGAACATATGAATTCTTTATATTTTATATAAAGGAAGAGACTTAAAATATTTTGCAACATCTATATTTTTCGAGTCTTAATTATAAAAACTTCAGAAGAATCAGTGATTAATTTGACAAATTCTATACATGTATTAATAATTAAATTTTTAAATAATTAAAAATATGATTGATATAAATATCAAAGATCAATTTACTGATAATTAAGAAGATTTATAGAAATACGGTTAAAAATGTTTTTATCCCATAGCAGGCATTTTGTGTTTTGTAAATAAAAAGATATAAATATGACAATGAATATAGAAAAATATTTAATTCATCTTTGAATATTACAGTATCTTTCGCGATTGAATAATTTATTTACTATCAATTTACATACATAAGTATCTTGTTTACAGCACTGGTGCTACCGGCATTTCGTGCACATAGCACGGAACAAAATCAGAAATTGTGCACATTATATATTACCCTCTGAGAATATTTATGGATTTGGTTTTATAGTTCATGTCCACGTTTTCAATGTCCATAGAGGGAGTATCGCTTTCAGGGTTCACCTAAAAGCAAAGCTGCCAGATTTCCGCCGCAAGCAACATGCAACACGGCGGGGGTAATGAGGATGCAACGTAAGCGTAGGTGTAAGCTTGGCGCTTCGGCTAGCTTCGGATAGTAGAAGAGGACAGAATACAGTCTTCTGTCTTCTTCCTACCAACGAAAGCGACGGCCGACGCGCGACGCTACACGCTGCTCGCTCCTCGATATCTCGATATGCGCTCAATGTTTCTCTTACAGCTTTTTTATCGTATAATATGTTTATAATATGTATGTATATATATATATATACACACAGCTGGCCCCTCATCTCATAAATAATAAATTTATTAAAAACATTACGCTTGTAAAAGATAAGTATGTACGTGAAAACATCTTGTCTGTGTAACAGACATCATATTTGTGGAAAGCAAAAGTATTAAAAACATCTTGTCTCTGTGTAACAGACAACATATTTGTAAAAAACAAGAGTATAAAAATTATCTTGTCTGTATAACAGACATCATACTTGTAAATGACAAAATAATGCAATGTGGTATAATAGGGCTCTAGGCGAAGGTCCACATAAAAAAACCTAACGCGCCATTGGTGATACCTCCGTGGGTGGTGTGGAAAATCGCCACACTCATTAAATTTTTTTATTTTATTATTTTAAATGTATATATATGGAGAAAACAAGTTAAATTATTATATTAAATAGTTTTATAATATATTTTTGTAATATAATTAGTATATATTTATATAATTTATCTCGCAAAACCGCCGATAGTTTTAGCTATAAAAGAAACATCATTGAATGATGTTTCTCTATTGTTATCAAATAAACTTATATATGGTCGAAAAACTTGTAACTTTGATAAAAATATATTATTTAGAGGTAATCTTTTACGAATTTCTTCCGCAGCAGTCACATGAAATATTAAACAATTCTCTCGAACAATTGTAACTATGTTTATGTGACCATTCAGCGTTAATTCGTTCAGATATTCCTCACATTCTGATCCGAAAATAATTTTATTAGTAGGTTTTTGATTTTCTTTTAAGGAGAATATAATATTTGGAGAAAATGGTTTTAAATATTTATATTTGTATATATATACATACATATTATAAACATATTATACGATAAAAAAGCTGTAAGAGAAACATTGAGCGTATATCGAGATATCGAGGAGCGAGCAGCGTCCCAAGTAGCAGAGAATATTTTTTAAACGTTTTTTAAATATTTATTTTTCATTATAATGAAAAATAAATATTTACAAAACGTTTAAAAAATATTCTCTGCTACTTGGGGTGTAGCGTCGCGCGTCGGCCGTCGCTTTCGTTGGTAGGAAGAAGACAGAAGACTGTATTCTGTCCTCTTCTACTATCCGAAGCTAGCCGAAGCGCCGAGCTCACACGTACGCTTACGCTCACATCCTCATTACCCCCTCCACGCCGTGTTGCATGTTGCTTGCGGCGGAGATCTGGCAGCTTTGCTTTTAGGTGAACCCTGAAAGCGATACTCCCTCTATGGACATTGAAAACGTGGACATGAACTATAAAACCAAATCCAGTCTTCTCTCTGATATGATATGTAATCTTGTGTCAAACTGTTTATTTTATAGTCGAAAGTTTCCTTGTACTTTTTTTGCGATTTTCTCTATATTCTCCGATAATGAATAAGAAAATAATTTAAAAAAATGTAGAATAATTTTAGGCGAGTTCTAAAAATAGAAAGGATAAAATAGCAAGAATCTGATTGGTTATGTCATTACACCCCTTTTACTCGCTTTCTCACTTTGATCATGCGTACATTGATATTTTCATGTAAAGTAGAGGGAGAGCAACGCAGGAGAAGAAGTTAAGTTTACTGAGGTTACAAATTCGGGAGACTTAAGAGAAATTGATTCCGAAGAAAAAAAATATCGAATTTTAACAGTATAAACAATAAAAAATCAATGACAACAAAGAAGGTACATTAATATAGATTGCATTAAAGTCCCCAACAATGATTTTGATGATACTTATATATTTTCTATTCCTGAAATATTAAGAATACTGTTTCTTCTTTTTCAGGAACACATTAAGCAAACACGTCTTAGCATTGATGATCGTGTTAAAATTTTAGAACGTCTTGATAAAGGAGAGAAAGGTGTAATTCTAGCACAGGAGTATAAAGTATCTACATCAGCAATAGCAAACATAAAGAAATCAAAAGAAAATTTGCTGAAACAAAAAAGTTCACTTATTATATGCCAAGGAAAAATGTCCAAAAAAAGATGCACAGGTGTCGAAAATAGTCGTCTTGATCAAATGTTGTATGAATGGTATTATCAGGAAACAAACATGGGGATTCATGTGACGGGATCAATGTTGCGAAAGAAGGCATTGGAATTAAACAAACTACTTAATGGACCTGCGTCTTTTAAAGCATCAACAGGATTTTTGAATAAATTTAAAGAAAGACATGATATTATTTTATCAGTTCGTAGAGAAAAAAACACTGATGAGGAAAAAGACACTGCTGTTCAAGATGCAAGTGATGATTTGTATCAAGAATTGACTAATGACAATGTAAAACAAGAAGACTGGGAAATATTAAATCAAGTTGTCTTGCCTGATCATTATGAAAATGACATTGATCATGAGGAAAATGAAGAAATAGAAGTAGAAATGGAAGATAAGGAATATTTGGATGACAATTCTGAAAATGATATTACAGCAAAGAATGCTTTTGATGCGATTAATACATTTATCTGTTGGTACCAAAATCAAAATTATCGTTCGCCCGAGGAATGGCAATATTTATGGAAATTTTGGAAACATTCACTAGATCAAACTCTTCTTGCGAAAAAAATATAGAGTAAACGAATATATGTTTATTTTTGTAATGTAAAAAAGTATGTGTGCAGTAGAAAATAAGATAAAAATGTAAACTAATTTAACGTAATAAATGTACTAATCTATAACTTATAATAAGTTTGTAATTTAACATCAATCTATTTTGTAAAGATGTATTTATTTTACATTTTAGAGACAATTTCTACAAAGTTTTACTTATTTGATTAATTCATTAGGAATACATACAGTATATACATACAATATATAAATTTCAATATATAACTTCATATATATTACATATTTCTTACATTTAGATTTGTATAATAATGATTATATTTTAAGTATATCATCCGAAAAATGCGGAAGTAATTTATTTACTTCATTTAGATTATGTATATTTAGGTGTTCTTTCTGCATTTTGTCTAGCAATCTCAGGGAAAAATTGTGAATTGTATTTTTGTTTGATGGTAGGTTTAGGAGTTTCTGGTGCTACAATAGGTATTGGCTCCCCTCTCACTTTGGCCAAGAGTGCTTCAGTTCTTAACTTTTCACTTTGTTCTCTAAGCATCCTCTCTGTTCTTAATTTTTCTATATCTATATTACTTTGACTCTTGGCTTCTTTCTTAATTAATTGCTTGTAATTTTTTTCCTCATGTTTTTTGTATTTTTTGTCTTTCTTATGTTTTTTGTGTTTATGGGTTTCTTGATCAGAATGAGAACTATCAGAATTACAATATTTTCTCTTAGCGCCCTCTGTCTTTATTTTTGACTCCTCGACAGATGTAGAGCGCATAATATTCAAATATTTTTTTATATCGACTATTGGATCATTTAAAGCTTTCTTTATTGTTTCTACTTCCACATTCTTCTCTGTATCTAATAATCTCCTTGGTAATTCTTCATACCAATTTTTCTTTCCAGTTGCTTCATTAGTATCTTGTCCCAGATATGTCAAATATCCAATTTGTTTTTCATATTTTTCCTTCTCTTCCTTTTTTTCCTTTTCATGTTCTGCATTAGGTTTGTTGTAATCGATCTTTCCATCTTCAAGCTCAGCAAAAAAGTTGACATGTTCTAATTTTGTATTGGAATTGTCAACGTTTGAGCGACCATCGTATTTGGATCTTGCTTGATGTCTTAATAAATTTATTCTCGCTTCAGTCTCCTAATAAAAAAAAACCAACATTATAAACTTATAATAACAAGAAATAATTTTAAGCAATTTTTGCTGGAAAGTAAATCAATAAACAAAATTTTTTATAAAATTTTTAAATAACAACAAGCTCTATAATCAATATTTAAATAACGTTTATTACATACAGCTTTTTGAATTCGTTCTTGTTTAATTCTTTCCTCTTCAGCAGCTTTTGCTTCATCTCGACGTACACGAGCAATATTCTCTTTTGTTCGGACATGCCATCTAAATAAAAAAATTACATTAGAATATATACAGCATAAATATAAAAATACATTTAACACACAAAAATAATTCATACCTTTTCTTCGGTAGAATATTCATTATCGCTGATGCCAGTAAATGACTGTTTTTTTTATGTAGCAAAGCACATATAAATAATCTTGCACAGTGTATGGTTGAAGCTACAATTCTGCGATATGGGCTGCGTTCTATTAATACTGAAAATTTATAGTATACGTGACGTAAACTATAGATTTTCAGTAATGGCAGTGAATATTGGAACCATAAAACAGATTTCCAGTAAAAATACACATAGACATACTGTTACATGATTGGCTATTAGATAGAAAGATTTTTGGGTCTTCGAAAATTCTCTAGTCGATAGCCAATTGTGTCTATTTCTGTTTTCTTACTTACCTTTTGCAGTTGGTAACATGTATGATAGACTAACTTACGTAAACGAACACGAGGGAGCTTCTTGTCGCAGAGTCACTGACAGAGGGGGCAAATATTTTTCTTCAGAACCGTTTGTAATAATTGAGGTTATAGTTAGCATAAATTGTGCTTGAATAAGTTTTTTATTTATATTCTATTTAAGAAGTAAGTGTGTATATATATATATATATATATATATATATATATATATATATATACATTATATATATACATATACACATTTTTATAAAATAATATTTTATTTGATATATGTCAATAGTTTAACATAGTCAAGCTATTGAAACTTGATTTCATCAATTTTATATTTAATATATATTTCAATATATACATTTATATTAATGTATTTTTATAACCTAATTCTAAAAAAATTGGTTTTCGAGAAAATAATATTATTTATTTTGTACATTTATTTAACATCAAATGTATCAAAAATAATAATTGAAGCTGATAATTTAACATAACTATTGATATATTATGTTGCAAAAATATATTTTAAATAATATCGAATATATATTGAAGTATATATTGAATATAAATATACACAGATTCCAAAACTAATTTGTCACATCAAAGTTTTAGATTAGATATTCAATTTTCATAGACACGAATCTCTCTTCCAATTATTATTATTATTATATATATATATATATATATATATATATATATATATATAATATTATTTATTTTTATATATAAATCTATTATAAATATATTCTTTTTTATTTAATATATAGATTGCAGATATCTATCATGGCTGCGACAATGCCAATAAATCCCAAACCATTTTTAAATGGTTTGACTGGAAAACCAGTCATGGTGAAATTAAAATGGGGCCATGAATACAAGGGTTATCTGGTTTCTGTGGATGGATATATGAATTTGCAACTTGCAAACACTGAAGAACATATCGATGGCAGCTGTACTGGAAATCTTGGGGAAGTTTTAATCAGATGTAATAATGTCATGTACATAAGAGGAGTGGAGGAATCAGATGAAGAGGGTGAAATGAAAGACTAAATAAAATATGTTAAACTTAATATTAAATTTAATGCTAGATTTTAACCTTGTATTATTAAATATTGACATAATTAGACTAATAAAATCAATAAATAAAATATTTCTTAAACATTATACAGTTAAATTTGCAAATGATACAAATTTATATGTTAACATGGTTTTGGAACATTAGTTACTATAGATTTTGGCCTTGATCTAAACAAAAGTTTCTTCTTCACAATAGCCTTTACGATGTATTCTGTCTTTACAATCTGATCTTTTCCAATTGTCTCGTCTCTTACATTGTCACGATGTCTTTCTAATACAACCAAGGGTTTTTCAAGTGTTATTTCTTTTCCATGTAGTACATGAATTCCAATAATTAAAATAGGTATTCCAGCTTTTGTAAAATGAAGGTCGCCAATTAGTTGATTATCTAAATTTCCAATTTTTTCGAATTTTAAATCTCCTTGCAAATCTATGATAGCCCAATCTTCTATAATTCCATTTCTAAAAAAAATGGACTTTTTTTAATTTAATAATATAAAAATTATCGATATTTTATGAGAAGTAAGATATATAATCCGTAATAAAGATGTGTCAAAAAAGTTTTACCTTTTAATTGGTACGATCATCTTCGTTAAATCTTTATTCTTTATTTTTGAATTTCTTTTGAACGATGTACATATATGAACACTACTTTATTAGGTTAAGTAATATCAAATGCCGCCAAAGCTTGTCGTGCGTTCATTCACTTTTACAAAAGTATCGTATAAAAATTCCCTAGAAACTGTAGTGAGAAATGGCATTTCCATTAATTTCGAAAAACAAAACTACGACATAAAAAAAAAGTAAAACTTTTGTGTGTTTGAAATATTTTCTTTTAATATAATAATTTAAATATAAACCTATACATAATAAATATATCCATATTTTATATAAATTAAAAAATATGCAATTATAAATATAAATAATAATATAATTACAATATAATATCTTTCATATATAATACGGATGAAACAAATGTAAATATAATTTATATATAAATATATATAGATATATACAAATACTTTTATGAAAAAGTCTATCATTTTATTGATGCAAAAATAAATCTCAAAATCTATAAAAATAAATTTTTAATAAATATTTCTTAATAGTTATTTTTTATAAATTTCGATTTATAAAAAATTTATGTAAATGAATTAATTAATATTAAGCTTATATAAAAATGGAAAAGAATTGTTATATTAAAAGAATAATATCTAATTATAGAAAAATTATGTGAAAATGAATAAGAAGTCTCCATAGGGATAAATATTTATTAATTATATAGAATGCAATTTTGATTTAATGTTGTACATATATTTTATTTCCAATTTTCTTCACATGGAAATACATTGAACGCAAATCACAGCACATCTTCACTCGAATAAATATTCATGTATCGACTGTAGTAGTATATCTAAACAAAAGTAGAAATAACTGCTTATAGGTGCATTTGTGTTATTAACTACTGAACTAGAATCTGCGAGATTCATATATTTCAAAATAAGATTTTGATGTCCGTTTACATATCATTTTACAGATATATTTATCAATCTTATCTACACAATATTAGATTTTTAATTAAATTCATCGACTTAAACATACTTCTAATGACTTGGAACTATTTTGAAAATAATATGCGGATATAAAAAAAATAGACATAAAAATGATTGAAATTGATCACGAATAATTTTTATCAAATGAATTTTGATGCTTCGGTTCTTTGGAAAATTTGATGAAATAAAATAGTTGGCATCAAAGATTATCGATTATGATTAACGTGAACATTTTACAGGTTCTTTTCCTCTTAACATTTACGTCAGATATACAATAGATATATAATAGTCTCTCTCAAATGTAATTAGCTTTGATTATCTATTAATCAATCGAGAATTAGGCGTTGAAGCTTATGAGAAATACACTAAGGCAATATCATTCGCAAAATAACATGTGCGTAATGTACATATGTGCGTGTATATATTTATATATGTACAAAAATCTTTTTGTATATACGAGATCTAAGAATAGAGTACAAAATATTTTAGGAAGATAACTGTGCGATGAGACGATCAGAAATAGGAAAGTGATACTTTCATTCATGTTATTCTAGATAATTATGCTTCTTATTCACTACAAATAATATAAAGATCTATAACTTACGAAACATTTTTACAAGAAATAAAATAAACTCATTAAAGTGTGATTAAGATAGGGACGCTCTAAATGTATTTTTTATGCTTTGTGTTTTCCCGTAAAAAAGCATTGGCATCTAATGTGTGTTAGCAGTAAATTTTAATTAATTTCTAATATCTTTAATTTAGAATTATCTATCATTTATGTTTGAAATACGGTATACATTTTAATAATGATGTTATGTAAAAAATTGCTTTACGTAACATAAAAAGTTTATTAAAATTAGATGCATTATATATCCTCAGAATAAAAATAATAAATATATTTTAATCTATTTGAATGATTATAGGAGATTATAATTAGAAATTTAGTTGAAAGTCTCTCGAGATAGCTTATATAAAGATTTTGTTGCTTTAACATGAATTATAATAATTATTTCTTGAATTCTATCGAACTTTTTTGTTTGAATTGTTAACATAAGCACAAAATAAATAAAAGCCAGTTATAGATTTAACAGACTACTTTAACGGACGGATAGATTTTATAAAATCAAGAAGAAGTCTTATAAGTTTAGAAGGACAATTTATGTATGATTTTTTTTTATATTATGACATTTTGGAAATGTTATGTAATAGTATAGTTATAGTAGCATTATTCGTGTGCTTTCATTAAGAGCAATTGATAATGCTAAAGTGATAATAGTATAAGTGCTTTTTATTATGACTCTTTTCTGACTATATATTGACGATTTTCTATAAAGAGTTCTATAAAGAGTGATTTGAAAACTAGAAATTTTCAAGGATAGTTTTGAAAGAACATTAAATATTTTTTTTAGTTACATTATAATATGATAAGGTACATAATCGAACGTATTAACCTACCTTTCATTATATTTTTCTGGACTAATGTCTTTTTGGATGGATTTTCATCTATGCTAATGTTCATGTATGTCGTGTATAATTAATGAAGGAAAGGATAGCAATATGTATATATATGTACTGATATTTACAATGTGATAGTTATTGAAATGCATTAATTATTAATGATTAGCAATTTCGTTGACTTTTTATGAAACATTATATATATACAATAACATCAATCGATGTATATCATAATACCACTTTGTGAATAGTCAACAGCATTATTTAATACTATGCATAAAATGACTTAGTATTCATTAATTGTGTATTTTGTATCAAATTATAATGTATCTATAATGTGGATGTATCTATATAATTATAATGTATCAATCTATAATTGTTGTAAATAAGATTTTCAGTTACTTTTAATATTTGCAGAACAAAAATCTTATGTCTACTTACTTAAGATATAAGAAAATCTTCAATATATTCTTTTCAGATGCTATATTAAATAATATAAATAAAAGATACGTATTTTTGCGGATTAATTTATAGTTTACAAAAAAAATGTAATCATATTTTGCAACTCCTTAATATATTACAAGTTTTTCATTATATACTCTTGTTTTCAAGCAAGGTATTCGTATATTATGCCTTTTTTACATACATAATTATTGTATATAAAATATTATAATTTATTATATAATAAAAATTATAATATATATACAATATGTATATATATATATATACAATAATTATGTATATGAAATATATACATAATTTAATTTTTTATGTACATAATTATAAATATAATTTACACTTAACACGGCTTTATATTTCAGAAGATTTATTTTTTTTAAATCTTCTCACAGTTTTCGCGAGACATATTATCATAGTGACAGAATAATTACTTGTCAGTTAATTCGTTTAAAATGCTATTTATTTTTTATAGCGAATTCAATTGGCGGTACTAATGCGCAGAGATGTATACTAAAAACTGTTATACACAATTGTATTGTGTACAAATCGACTACCAAATTTTCATTGGTCAACGTACTTATATTATAATTTTGAATAACTTTGTAGTCAATTGTATTCAGTCTGCACCAATGCGCAAAAATTACTGTCATGATTATTATGCAATCATAGTGTTTCAAGTTACAGCACCGCTGCCTTGAGATTTATTATAATATAATTCGGCCGAGAATGAGATATAACGATTGAATTGGTGCTGAAAGATTGGCCAGTAAAGTGATAAGATATAATATACAACAATGACCCGTTGACATTTTTCAGGAAATAATCCTTCGATTATACATAAAAATACAACAAAGAGTTAATCAAAATAGCATACACTAAGTTAACACTGATACTGGGCATCATAAATGCCTTAACTTACCAGATGTATTTTTGAAAAAAAAAACGCATCATATTTGACATGTATCATTTTGATCATATGTTATATCTCAAATAAAACATATGTTATTATAAAATTTTTATAAAATGTTACTCTCTTCTGTTAAAGTACTAGCTGATTCGAAGACTGCTTATCCAGCGGTTGTTACGACATTTATGATACCTAAGTATAATTATCTCCTATATTTTTCTCTAACGTCTTCCAAACACGTCGACAGCATTGAGCATTCGATAATCGCGATATTTTAATGCCTGTGAAATACGCGTGGTAAAGGTTGCCGCCGATACTACTTGGAAGACTGAGTCGAGATCTGAAGATATCACTCTAGATTCTGTTTACACAAACACACACAAACACAAAAATAAATTACATTCTCCTTTTGTCTCGCACTCCGATCGCGTTCAGCACCAATTTCGCGGACTTAAAAATTACCCTGAGTGCATCGCGCGAAAAATTCTCTTTTGAGTATATCCAATACTTCGTTGGAAAAAGATAATGTCAATTTAAGCGATCGGTAATCGTTGAATTCGTTACTTATGACTTTTTATCGCACATTCTATGTTGAATTAAATTTGACAAAATTTGATTCAACTTTCACCCACCTAGACTAAACTTTAAATCCCTCGTCGGGATGTTTTTTCGGAGCATTCAGTTCTGGCGTGGTTTTAGAAACATCTCTTTCGGGGCTGGGACTGGGGCTAGGCGAGGAACTCGGCGATCTTGAGCTACTGGAACTGGATCTGGCGCGTTGTTTACGTTCCTTTTGAGTCTTATATTCGTATAAAGGACCACGAATGACTTTCAAAGTGGTTTCTAATTCGTAGGCTCGATCCTTTAACGAATTGTACAAGTTAATGTCGAGACCGATTTTCCGTGCTCTTCTATGAAGTACTATGAGATGACGTCTATTCAGCACGTCCGGCAGCATATATTCCTATATAGATGCATAAAGAAAAATAGCTGATTTCATCGAATTATAATGTTATAGAATTCTACAAGTATATTTTATTATAAAATCAACCTGTCTAGTGACGAGGTAATAAATAAACCACATCATAGTAGTGCCATAAGTAACGAAATAAGTGACAGGCTCCATTATATCCCATGAATATTCCCACCAAGTTAATCTGGCTAACGCTCCAAATTGGATTGACATCATAATTAGGAACGTCCAAATAAAGAAATTTGCCTTTTTATAAGCGGCATTTTGTATTTCTTGCAATTTCTAAAAGAAATACGCAAAAAAGAAAGAAAGAGATTAAGAGAATGTAAAATCTACACTTTTTTATTTTTTTATCATTATTTGTAATGTATCTAGATGTTTCTGTTAATAAAATTATTTTATTTTTTATCATATTCTACGTAATTAAGAAAAAAGATGATATTTGAGACAAATAAATATATCAGAGGACTGTGGAAACTAAAGTAATTTTTTCCTTTATTATTTCGTAAAGAAAGAAAAAAAGATGCAAGAAATATTTTACAAAAATTCTCTTTTCATGACATTGCATAATAGCGAATATAGCAAGCGCAGTTCACACAAAGATGGGATGAGAAAAGTATTTCTTCGCTATTTCTTCGATCACGTATACGAAGCACAACGCGAGTGTGCTAATTAAAAGAATATGGCAATTAAGAAGAGTTGTAAAACCAGCGCGAGTATGAGAAAAGACTAACAATAGAAGTGTGGCCGCGTTTAAATATAATTTATGCACGTTTACGATGGAAAGGTAATCGATGCATGCGCTTCATTTAATTGTTTCGTTTAATTAAATCAAAATAAATCAATTATCAAATCTATATATTATTTCACATAAATATCCATGTCTTATAAATATATATAATTCGTGTATGTATGTCGTACAATTTATAATATAAAATATTATTTTATATTATAAAAAATTTTAAATTTTATTATAAAATATAAAATATTATTTTATATCATAAGAATTTTATATTTTAAAACATTATTTTAACATTTTTACCTGTTCCATGGGTATTAATTGTAATCTAATGTCTTCTAGTTCGGCCACAACCGATCTTTCCATATCGACTTGATATTCTCGCACGTGGAACGCTTCATAAAGTTGTGCAATGAGTGCTTGTATATCTCCAAGTTTCTGAAGATCCTCCTGCGAAAATGAGAAATGTAGAGTGATCCTTGTATCACGCTTGGTTTGACAAGAAAAATATGTGAACAACCAAAAGATATCGCCGACAAGTGAAAATTATGATTGACCGAAATCGCTCGTTTAAAATTCTAATCAATCGACATTAATCAGAGCGTCCCAACTACGCAATTCTAGATTATATATAAAAATACAAAGTTGAATAGAAAACTCGTCTTTATGTGATAACTCACTATCGTGCACCTTTCTTGCAACGGTGGCGAAACAATATATTCGTTATCGTTTATTATTAATTTGAAATCCCCTTCTAAAAGCGATTCTATCGTATTACTGGAAGATATTCTGACACCATCTGAAAATCAATCAAAGCTTTCAGTTTGCATTATCAAATCTATCTGATATTGTCACAATCTCTAATATTTAATTATTAATTAACCGCTAATTGTAAGAGAAGTGATTGATACGATATCTCACCTAACGATGTTATGCATGCTCGATCGATGCCACGATCCTCTGTCTTCAACATATCTAAAAAATTGCCGACTGTATGTGTTATTGGTTTCATAGTAAACGAGCAATATTCTCTTCTAGATGGAAGAGGCACCGTGATTCTGGGAAGTCCTTGGTAATATGTCACGGTGACATCCACATCTACGTAATATATATATACATTAATATATTTATACATAACGTTTTTCTATTTCACGCAAAACAAGATATAACTGTCTTTAATATGTCTATGAATATATTTAGCAAGTCTTGCGAAGACAAGTTATTAAATTCTATGAATATTTTTATAAGACTTTATTCTCTTATTTCCTCTCTATACATATGCAAATCTTGTAAAATAATTTGATTTTTAGTATTAGTAACCATTTTTAGTATATTTTCTAGATCCATATGTGCATTCAATTGCGTGCATTATGCGAATATTTCTCGACTGGCAAAAACGTAATACGGTTTGCGCATGAGAAAAGTATGCGTGCGTGCACGCGTACAATCGTATCATGGATTATTCGTATTCATTGTCGAAAGTTTGGATGGGAAGTGTCTAGTTCAAACATGAAATTTAACATTGCGAGCATTCAAGCGATTCGATTAATTAATTTTATCGGTATTTCTATTCAATAATATTAGACCATCATATAAGACTTGTAACAATGCATATCGTAGAACCGTTTTTATATTAATATCAATTTTTTTATTTTATGCTATCAATTTTTTAAGCTTAATTGATCAATTAATATTTAAATCGATTTATCCTTTACAATTTAATTAAATAATGCCGAAAGAATGTTAATTATTGGTTATGTAACAATTAAAATTATAACGTAGTTAGAACGGAACATCGTTCTGACGAGGCAATGGAAATATGCGAATATACGCAATTATAAAAATATACGTTAAACATTAGTTACACACTACATACTTGCTTTATCCATGTCGCCTATTATATTTACTTAAAATTATATGTATACAATATAAATCTAGTGAAAATACTTTCAACCTCTCATAATGATTAATAATTCGTCGAACAGTATTATTTTCTGTAAAACTTGTTTCTCTTAATTAATTTAATCTCTTATTTCCGATATCTCTGATGAGAATAGTACGAATAAAATGAAATAAAATAAGAGTTTTAAAAACATTTAAAATGGATGAGAATATTGCCCCAACTATTATATATTTATATTATTATTTATATAAAATATATAATATTATTTATTTATATAAATTATATTATTTGTATAAAAAATAATACAACACATTTTATACTAAACTCTCAATTTAATTGCTATTCAAGGGAAATTGTTTTGGTGATTTTTTAAACGTATTTATGTATCCGTGCATCTTTCAAAACTAAAAAAAAAAGAACGATATGCGGAATCAGTAAAATGCATTGTATCCGCGACTTTGCTCGCGTGATAATCGCGCAATTGAGAGCTAGACTGTGTGTATTAACCTGGTTACGAGCCGTTGATATGAAGAAGGTATTAGAGTGTGGAGAACGGAACGAGACGACCGCGAGGTCTTTCCGCTGTAAGCAGAACGGAACCAAGCATTAATCCGCTTGCGCTAACGATCTCTAAAAAATGCACTTGTAGGCGCAAGAGCCATCTTCATAAATTTTTTTTCCAAGTTTTGTCGTTATAATTTTTAAGGTGGCAAAGACTAAGAAGCGACTAATTTCGAGAACCACATCATCATAGAATATTGATGAGATGATGAAAGATTAGCAAAAATAAATTGATATACTTCGTAAAAAAAGAAATAAATAAAAAATTTAATATATAAACTCTCTAGTTCAAATAAAGATGCATTTTTTCGTGACGCAAATACACAATTATGTGGCCCAATATGTTCTGAAATAATTTCAAAACTTTGCATATATAAATATTTTGCAAGAAAAAACGATATGGAAATTTCAGATTTTAATAAAAATGAGAGAGAGATAAAATTTAATAAACAGCGCTAAAAATTGTCAAATAAAAATGCAAATTTTTCCGAGATTATGAAATACAAGAAATGATGCAAGAAATTAACGTGTAATGAGTGGATGCGAAAAAGAGGAAGAATTAATGCTGCTTTCAAATTATTTATAAATATATTGTAAAAAATACAAATATATTATGATGGTATATTTTACATTAAATCTGATTAATCAATAATTTAAAAATTATATATTAGATACTATTTCTTTAATCGATTACTGTAATTATTTTTATATGATTAAAGATATAATCCTTTTGCAAGTAAAAGTATGTAATCTCTTTTGGGAAAAAAATTTATTTTAATCTTACTTTATAGATTGAGAGAGAGAAAGAGAGATATGTGGCATCGTATATCAAAATATTGACAATCGCATAATAATATATATAAAGTTATTTACGTTTACAAAAAAATATTATTTATAATATATTGTACAATATCTATCGATATTATGTGCCTAATAGTCCGGCAATACCATTTAATTCTCGAATAAAAGATATAATATAATTACTAATCGTTTGTCATGTATAATTCTTATTTCGAAAGGGAAACGCAAGAAGCTAAGATTTCTCGATCACTCAGGTTACTCAAGGAGCGATCGGTAGTGATCGACTGCAACTCGGATAGAAATTTAATGCCGCGATAATTGCGAGTTTTTTAAACGCACATCCGATAATCAGTACGCCCCCACATGACAGACGATCGGCGGACGGCGATCTGTGTGCATCGCCCGGTAGTAGGTTGGCATACACAGGTGGAAGTGGTAAGAAATCTACCATCACCTAACCGTTCGCCTCCCTTCTTCCATTGTCTGTAGTGCGATGCGGTGGTGAAGTTTTCTGTGCCGTCACAGTCTATCGTAAGATCCTGTTCAATTAATAAGTGACGCGATCGTGGAAGACGACGTAGTTATTTTTTTTTTTTTTTGCGACAGCACTCCGAAGTTTCCTCAAATTTCTCCAAACCTGCGAATTGATTTTGTTTTATTCCCCGGAGATGTACGATTGACGATTGACAAGGGAATTTCCCGAGGGTAGGTAGGTGGATATTTATGAGATTGAGCACTCGACTTATGGCATTCTTGAAGAACCGTTAGCACTCGAGTAATCGCAAGGTCCCGGATCTTTAGGGATTATAAATTGAAGAGTTAAGAGCAAGATAAAAGTGAAACCATAACATTTATTTTAGATATCATTTCATATTTAAAACGGACTTTATAAAAAAATCATAAATTTATTTCTTTTGCACTAAATCCTTCGATTTAAATATGTTTATTTCGTTTTGTGCTTTATTAAAAGTTATAGTTATCTTTCTAAAATTTAGTTTGCTCGGAATATACGAAATATTTTATTCATAACGGACCAAATGCATACGCGATTGAAATAAAAAGGAAACATATATTTAATGTTGATCTCTGTATAAATATAAATATGTTATGTTTTTAATATTAAAGCTGTTATGTAGAATTAAAGAATGTCACGAATATAAAAATAATAAAAATTTAATTTACTATTTAATTATTTTATTCATCATATATATCTCTTAAATATGAAAAGTTCTTACTATATAATTTATTAATGGTAAAAATATTATATATTAGCAATATATACGCATACAAATAATGAAATATATTTCTAAGATTTCATCTAGATAAGAGATAGATTTCTCTTTCATAATAGATAATTTAAAAATTTGATAGGCAATATGTGTTCCTAAAATTAAAAAAAAATCTCATATATATGCGCACAAGCGCTTTCCTATATATATATTTTTAAAATTTCCGTTCAACTTTCAACCGAATTATGAAGAAATTTACGCGCCGATGATTGCCTAGAAAGTCTCTGATATGTTGACATGTAAAATATTTTATGAAGTCGGATGAAAAAAAATATTTTTGTGTAATTAATATAGTATAATTAATAAAAGTATTGCGCGAATTAAATTTCGTTTTAAGAAGTCCCGTATTATGAGAATTTAAAGCACAGAATTATTAATATTTATTCTTTCATCGTCCGTCGATGAATTCGTTATTCGTATATCATACAATTCGAGGTGATAATAAATTAATCTCGGGGGATGTATGTGTGTGTATGGATCGCAACTATCTAACTGACAATTTGCGTGTAACCGTACTTGACATGCTGCAGTTTCACTTCCTCTTTTGGAAGTTATTGCCGTACTCTACCACAAGAGATATAGTGATTATTGTCTGCGACGCTTGAGATATCTCGATAGTAGCTTCGATAAAGATTTTTAAAAATATGAAATTAAAACCTTCCTTTTTAATTCAATTTTTAATATATAATATATGTATATATTTTATATATTTATATATATTTTATATTCAATTTTTAATATATTATTTTATATTAATATTATATTTTAATATTATTTTATTAATATTATATATTTTATATTAATATATATATTATTTTATATATTAATTTATATATAATTTTTTTCTGACATTTGACTTTTCAATTCCCAAGTCTACAAATCTATATCTATCTGTAAATTTAGAGATTTTTATCATGAATTTGCTAGTAATATACAAAATGAACGTAACCAACATAAATTTACAACTCGAAAAAAATGTTAGCCAACATAAATATACAACTCGATTTTTCGTAACGTGAGTGCTTATGGGTTAAGGCATCTTAGGCATGTAAATAATATATAGCTCCAGGATACCTGACGCTGCAGGCAGATGTATGTGATCACTTGGTTGAAAATATCAGACTATATATCGCACATCCATATAAAATATTTCGAGCTTATATCACTTCTAAAAGAAAATCTCTCTGCATTAAATATATTATATTTTCACTAAAGAAATGTTTGATTTATTATATATGATTACTTTTCACATAAGAGAATTAAGAAAAAAAATAAATAGAAACAATATTACTCCAAAAAATTAGATTTAATATTAACTAAGATTTTAAAATTATAAGCTTTACAGGGACGTTAAAAAATCATATTTTAAAAATATCTAATAATTTTAATATCATTTACAGAAATATATTTATTTTGATTTAAAAAAATCTCGATTTTTATAAATCAATGCTAGAGACACTTTTATCCCTATTATTGAAATAATCACCGTTACGAATTATCATCACTACATCTTATAGAGTGCGATGTAACTTTTAACAGAGAAAATGAAATACTTAAATAAATTTTCGTGAAATCTATCAAAAGAAAAATTAAAAAATCTGAAAAAATAGAAAAGTCTTTTGCTTTATTAATTTTATTAGGTCTAAACCTGACGGTCAAGACCCTTTCCGGAAAAAGTTAACGTTGGAACATTCTCGGTTCGCAATAAATGTAGCTCGTATTGTCTCGTTAATATACGCTTCCTGGGTCGATTTTATTTACGAGAAAGCTGCACGCTAGTGTCATCTAGTAGTAAGTCTTGGTAGCACGAGAAACTGGTTGAAAAATACATACACGAGAATGATGTAGACAAGAATTACGAGGAGGGACCTTCATCGTAAATGCCTTTCCGCTCGAGCTGTAACACATGTATCAAGCGTGCTTTTCGTTTTATTTCTGCTTGGTATTTTTTCAAATGTTTCCACTTTTCCATGGATATTAAATGTACGGAAATATCTCGAGAATATGCATATATTCCCTCTATTAAATTTCACAGGTTCTGTAAATTTCTCCATAAATATCACAAATTGGATAATCTGCTACGTACTCGTTAAACACCGAGTAAATATGTTGAAAATGAGGTTGACAATATGCCCCTAAACGACGCCTCTCACATTATTGTATATACGATATAAATTGCTATTACATAGCCAAACAGTGCGGAAAAAGCATCGGATTTACATTATCGTTCCGATGTCAATTTTGTTTAGACAGACAGTTTTGTATATATCACATCGGCTATTTATGCGTTACGAATGTAAATTGCAGGTTGGCAAACGTCTCCTTTTCTTTCTCTCTATATCTCTCTAGCTCCGTGTGCCAAGAAAGTTAGAGACGTTTCATACAGTATCATAAATTTTTAATGGGCTTTTTTAACATAAATTGATAAGTGAGTCAAAACACCATTAATCATGTAAAGAACTGTAATATACATTTATTTAATAGTAATTATGCCTTTCAATCTTTTATAGCGAAAATTTTTGCTATTAGCAACGCTCTTGTAACGCAATTCTAAGTGTTATAGATGATATTACACTTTACAACTACGAAACTTTATCAAAGTTTATGATTTTAAGGGCGCGAATGTAACGATATACATATATCAAGCCCATTATTTCGTTATAAATTTTCGTGATGATATTGATTGATTATTTATTTAAAATAATTTGTCTAACCGTTAATTTGAATGCTAGTTATATATTTTAACTAAAAATTAATAATTGATTGTATATATGAATAATAATTAAAGTTATCGTTATAATAATGAAAGATATATATATATATATATATATATATATATATATATATATATATATATATATATAATAATGTTATCATATTCTCCTATATTTGATATATCGCGTATTTAACATAATTTATCATTTATCAGATTGTTTAAATAAGATACGCACTGTCAAAACTATCACCGCGATTTTCGGAAACATTTGTAAAATATTTAGCAATGTAAAAGAAATATTCAATGTCGCTCAGCTATTAAATGTGAATTTACATCAGGTCTCTTCATGATCGGCCATGGGCGGTGTGCAAAGTGGAACTCATAATCTTGGCGAGGCATTATGGGTACAGGAGCGACAGCGGCAGAAGGGTCATCGGTAAGTAGTAGTTTTTTAAATAATGCATGCAAAATATAATTATATGAAATACACTATTGCGATATAGATACTTAGGATACACGCTGAATAAGTATTAATTTTAATTTTTAAATTGATTCCTTTTCCTATGACGCTAAGCCCAGATTCTTGATAAAACCTCGTATTATATAGTGCAATTAATTATTCACGATGTTCCTGATTTCGTGGAGACTTTGAGTAATGTTAAAGACTGATGAAGAAGCTTTAATGGCTATATCGGAGAATATTCCTCTCTGTCCGAGCCAACAATTCACTAATTATTCAAGCGTCGGAAAGTTCTACTAATTATGAGATGATTTCCATAACGAAAGTACGAAATTAAGTCGTGTTTCAATTTGTTTTTTATTCAACGAAATTCCTCTCACAATCGCGATAATTATGGTTGCCCTTGCATTCTTTGCGACTGTTTTTTAAAATAGCGAGAGATGATTTTCTTCGGGCTATTCTCGGCAAAGTGATCGCAAAGACCGAACTAAAATAACTGTAACGGGGACAAGGCTAGCACGAATAATTTAAAAGTTGAGAGAGAATTTTTTTCATGTGTGCCCCGAGCTCTTCACTTTGAGGATTTAGAAATGCGTTAGTTTCCGTAGCGTCCCGAAGCGATACGGTCACGATTAGTAATAGTTAATAGTTAATTACTGCCGTGTATATTGCTACGGTCAGGCAACGCTTATTAACACGGTTGTGGTCTAATTACTTGACTTCAAACTAGGTGTCCATTTCTATATAAAGAGAGATTCCAGAGAATGCTACAAATCTCTATTTTAATTCGAGAATCAACGAAATAAAATCTTATACATGTACGAGTCGCAATTTAGTTACAAACGATATATGCCAATCATGTTGTGTATGCTAAATTCTGTTTCACTATATTGTAAAGTCCTCTTCCAAATGTAATCTAAAATATTATATTATTATTGATTAGTAATTTTTTATCAATTTCATCAATATGTACAATATCTTTTTGTTGCGAAAATTATTAATAATAATTTCGCAAATATGTTTTGGTTATTTAGCCAGAATATTATATAAATTTGAATACAATTTCTCTTTCTCTCAAACTTTAATGACAAAATCTATTTCGGAGTTCAAATCGCGGATTATATTCCAAATAACACCGATTGTACTGCTAGATTATAGTATTCACATTGCACTAAATTATATTCCCAATTGAGGACTAAAATATATGCATGTAACTTACAGCATGTACATATACATGTACATAGCGTAACGATAGTTATAATATTGAATAATAATCCCACCTATGTATTAGTAATAGTATTCATAGAATATATTTCCAGATAAATAAAAATTATAATATATTAAGATATTATTAGCGTAAGCGATCTAAATCTGTACTGGGACATTGAACGTATGCAATATTTGCCATGATTAATTTTGAAACGAAGTCTCTTGACTCTTTCACAATAGTGATTAGATTGCAAGTTCAAAAGACCATGGTTAACGATATCGGATAATTAATTGACAAAATCGATTCGAATTAAATAATCCTCATGATACCGGAGTATCGTTAATTAGCGCGAAAACCGCGCAGTGCTATTGCGTTATAGCGTGATCGTAGTAGCGGAACACCGGATATCCGTCTTTTGCGCATCCGAATACCACTCTCTCTCTCTCTCTCTCTCTCTCTCTGTTTCTCTCTATTTTTCTCCTACTCTATCCCTTTCTTTCCTTTTCTCTCACTCGTAATACATATGCACACGTGTGTACCGTACGGAACAAAGGGCTTTGACAAACCGCGTGTGTCTCTTGCACATTGAAAATCATTCGCATTGCGGAGTGTTGGCAGTGCAAAGTGCCGTAGCGACTTGGATCGCGACTTGCGTCGCAATGTATGTTGTCAAGATTGTGTATTGCCAAGTGACGATGGAGTTCGTCGAGCAGGACATCGGGAGATCGAGGTAAATTATAATCGATTGAAATCCTGAAAACGATTATGATAACAACGATATGTTTTGATTTTAATTTAGAATTGAAATTTTCAAAATGTTTAGTTTACTCATTTAATCTTATATATTTTAATATTAGTTATTTGTCAAGAAAGATATGATAAATAATGTATCGAGAAATACAATAAATCTTAGAGAATAAAGTTGTAGGAAAGTAAAAAGTAAAAATATTTAAATTAATATTCTAATATTCTCATATGACCTTTTTTGACGAATTTCTCAATTTTTTTATTAATACATTATATTTTTACCGTTAATTAATTTTACTAAATGACATACCTTAATGGGATTAATGTAAATTATTATAAAAAATGCATGAAACAATTTTATGGAACTGTGAATTACATTCTGCACGTGTATATTGGATTTATGAATTTTACATTCATTGCATCATTTATGATTTAACTTAGCGCATTAAATACATTACAATTAGATATTCACATGAATATCTTTTCTCCAATTTATATGCAAAATTTGCGCATTTTTCTGGATTATTCAAGTCAGTGTTTGAAAAGAAAACGTTAATTTCATAAGTATTAAGTAAGGTCTATTGACCAAACGAGCTTACGTTGTGACATTTATCGTTGTCTCGAAATATCCCTGGATTATTCAAGATATGACGTCGTTCAATTTTTACAGGAGACCTTCTCGTTAAATTCTGCTCAGACATATGTCTATCTGTTTAACGCGACGTGATCAGATTAACGTGGCGATGTGCCAACGTATACACAATTTCGTGACCATCAGAAAAACATGCTTCCGTAATCGTACTGTGTCACACAAGCCCTACAGCGGTGCTTTTTGAGCATATTGTTTCTTTAAAACGAGATCCACCTTTTGCGACGAGATCCACTTTCCTAATTCAGAGCAAGTAATTCGTCGCATGAAAAGTCAGGGACTTTTATGGACATACTATGAGAGATGAGAAGAACTCAGCAGTCGTAACGAGGGAATCGAGACCTCATTAAAAACGTTATCAGCATATATAGGATTTCCCCTGTGAGAACAGGAGCATACTCTCTATTGTATAACTTCCTGTCGCTTCGTGGCCTCGTTTCCTGACCTTTCCGAATCGACGGGGAAAAATCATGCAACTTACCGGAATAATCGGACCTACTTTCCGTCTTGTTTAACAAATAACTACATAGATAGTAGATGCTGCTGAATCATGAGATTTAAATATAAACTCATTGTAGTTTACTCATTGAAATCGTTCTAATGAGATGCTGACGCGAGCATTTATCAATACGGACGCTTTGTATAATGAAGTTCCGAGTGTTATGTGTACCTTCGACTTAGACACAATTTGCAATTGGTCTCGTGAAGATTTTCACTTATGTAATAATAAGTTTATTACACAGGCAATGTTTTTTATTAGCGATGAATGCAATGTTACGTAAAGGAAGCAGCCATCCTTGAAGTGCGGTAGCATTAAAATCGATAGCCAGATTAAGTAAGAGCGATTCCTCGATTAAATATGATTTCCTGATCCATCAAGACCTGGTTTTAAAAATTACTTGCTATATTCATAAATTACTATAAAAAAATATATATATATATATATTTTTTTTAATATAGAAAACGAAGCAAATATAGATATTGAAAATGTATAAATATTGAGTATTAAATTAGTCTAAAATTTTTTTTTATTCTTATAGCTAAATAAAAATATTTTTTAGAAAAAAGGGAATGATTAATTTTTCTAAAATTATCAAGAAAATAAATAAATAAATAAATAAATAAATAAATATATATATATATATATATATATATATATATATATATAAGATACAATATATAAGATATATAAAATCACATCTTATATCACACTTATTTTATAAATTTGTAAAATTTCTAGCTTCTTCTCGTGTCAATCACTTATAACTGAAAGGTTGGTATTTTATAATTTCAATATTAATATATTCAATATTTTAATTATAGGAAACTCATATAAGAATAAATCGAATAAAAATAAATTGAATATAAGAATAAATCGAAAAATCCATCAAAAAAATGAAAAAAATACAATATGTGATTATATATAACAAAAATGATAAATCTTAATATTATTTTAGAAACATATTATTATCTTACTTATATAAAAAGTGAATCAGAAATTTCGTAAGTGTCAATGACCTAAGATTAAATTACATACGTATCACCTCGCTTTCACACTGAGTTTCTGGAAGCATAAGCATCAATTTCTCCGGAGTACTCTCGTGATAAAGTGCGGATCGCCGACCACGCGGAATTCCTAACAATGTTTCAGATAATCAAGCTTAATTGATTCCATCATGCGTACTATCGATTAATTCGTAATTGGTTCCCGAGATGTTTTATGAAAATTCCGTGAATCAGTCGACGGTGAAACGATGAGAACCGGAAGAATAATGAAAAATAATGAAGATCAATAAAAATTACTTCGTGCGTGAAAGTTTTACCTTCGGACATGATTGTTATTGTGTTTTTAATTACATCTTACATTGATTGTTAACTGCGATATTCAAAATACAAGGGGGAAAATATTCATAAAACAAAATAATTGTCAGTAATAATACCGTTCGAAATGTATTGTAAACTGATATTTATTACTGACAAGAACATTTGATAAGAATACACACATATATTTTGATTACTGATAAAAACATATCTACAACACCTCTTTGAGAAGATATATATATATAAGTTATTTTGTACGTGTGTGTACATATATTAAATTATTTTATTTTCAATATTTTTTCTTATGCTTTGAATATCGTGATTAACAATCAGTATAGTTAAGAGTATATATGTACATATACTTATACTCTCTTTATCTTTCTGTTTCTCTAAAAAAAGTAATTATTTTCATCTCTATTAGTAATATTCTTTTAATTTTATAACATATTTTGTTCAATATAAATATATGTTATAAGTTATTATTGTTACAATAGAGCAAATGCGAATAAAATTGCTATTTTTATATAATTCAAATATAAAATTTAGCACTCAATAAATCAAATAATTTTTTATATAATATTTCAAGATATTCTATAATATTAACATATAAGTTTAAAAATGTAGAAATGATTATATTTCGTATTTTTTGCAATTTTTAAAACACAGTATATAAGTAACTGTGACAAGATGAGTCAAAAATCAAAGACAGGTGAAGTTGAGAGGATCGTATATCCTACATTCAATTGTATACATGTTTTGTTTCACATGGGGTGAAGTGGTTTCCTCGACAACCTTCTGATTCATCGATTTAAAACTGATGTGAGTAGAGGGGACGGAGTGGCGACGCGGTTGTTTGCGCTCTTTTTCGACGTGATACCCCAGTTGCATATCGGTTGCATGCAACGGCAAATCGGGGTGTCGTTCGATCACTATTTCTATTGTGAACGCGTATCCTGTGTGAAACACGGTAGATTTTTTACTGAATATATTCTCATGCCGGAAAGAGCATTCAGAAAATTTTGTGCATTAGATCAGGTATTTGACAAAAGCAAAAACGATTTTCTCGATTTGTACAGCCCATTGCATCACTTTTCTGTATATACTGTTCTAAAATTATTCTAGAGAATAAAGAATATTTGAATAAATTATTTTTATGGAAAAGTTGGAATTCGTAAAGTTTCATACTAAAATTTGTATTGTATTTTTACTTTTAATATTAATATTTGTTGAGAACAGTATGAACTATAAGAATTTAATTAGTTAATTAAAAATTTTTAGGATTTATGTTTCACAATCGAAATAACATCGCATATATCATTTAAATTTCCTAGAAATGTTATTTTTTAATTTAAACATATAGCAAAATTTTGTTGAGTTTTCATTCTATTCTTTTCATACTCCATTTTTTATTCTATTGTATTCTCTTTATCTTGTTTTCAAAAATATATCGACCAATTTAATACGCACAATGCTGTTAAATCTCTACAAACAATATTTTAGTTTCATGGATCATTCATTAAAAGAAACGTAAAAAAATGAGCATTGCATTAAGCCGTCAGAGAAAGCGTGCAATACGTTGATACATGGCGCAAATACGTACATCATTAAAGTTACATACTATGAGCTCTTTTGCCTTAACCGTTATAGCTGTTTCGTGCTCGAAAGTATGATAAAATCTCCACAAAAATGCTGCGCCTCGTAGATCTGTATCTTCTGTTCATGAATATAAATAATATTCTTTTTTGCCCAAATACATATGTATATATTGTTCTCACTTACCAAACTTAATCAATTATTTATTTTCAAGAAAATGATGTTACCCTAGTTCTATAAAAAAATTAATAAATATTAAGCAGCTGATAGTAGCAGCTATCAAAATCGACAAAATGTAGAGAGGAACTTTAAGCGATCTCCAATATTTTTTAATTCGCTGTACTTCATGGAATCTTTCGGCGAATAATATCAAATTTTATCAAATATATATATATATATATATATATATATATATATATATTTCGTATATATAAATTATTATATAAGAAAATATTAGAAATTACTTCTTTCATATCATTAATTTTAAGGATCACATCGGTTAGAACCATGTCAATTTTCCCGAAATTTCATTCATAATTCTAATAGAATTTCACAGTAAAAATTAAACTTTCTGTATGTTTGATACTCAAATGTTCTCTTTGCAAGAAGAAATAATCGATCTCCTTCAAACCATTCTCAAAGTTAATGAAACTTTACGGAAATGCGATTCTTCAATTTGATGAAACTTTGATTGAAAGTTCATGTAATTTTAACAGTACGAACTGCAACACACCATTTTCCGTTTCTAACTTGATATAACGGAAGGATTTTTAATCTATCTAAAATTAAAGGAAATACATTTGGAGATGAGCTTTAGAAAGTTCGTGTGAACCAAAGTAAAATAAATAAAGTAAGATAATTATAATGAGATATAAATTTAAAAAAAAACATTTAATTTAAGAAAAATTATGCAACGCATAAATTTATGACTGAAGATAATAATAATGATCTTATATCGCAAAGTAGAAATTTCACTTATTAAAAACTTGTGATATAAATATATATGAAATTTATGTATTTAATATTAGAAACATATACATATTAAATATTAATTTTACATGAATTCTTGGACAACTGTTTCTTAAAATTCTGAATTATTCAGATTTTAATAATCAATGTTAATGCAGTTTTAAAAAATTGATTATCCAAAAGAATTTTAAAGCTTTCACAAATTGATTTATAATTGTAATATTATTGTTTCGAATTAATTAATGAAATAATTGCTGAGCATGTTATTTACTTTCATATTGTGGAATGTATTCGTTGTAATGATCATTTTAACGCGCGTGATAGTTTCTCGTGAAGGATTAAGTGTCAGAAAAAAATCTGTGGAGAAATGCGTAGAATGTAACGTGAGTTTGAGTGAATCAGAAAGGAAGCTGAGAAGTCCTGCTAACCAAGGAAAGTACCCCAACGTGTAAATGGCAGCTAGGCCAAGTGCCATGGTCACTTTCTTCTCCGTAATTTTACACGACGCGCTTGTCGACTCGAAACACGAAACGGAATCATGTGTTTGCAACAATGCACTCGTTTCTCTTTCATGTTTACTACCCATCTCTCACGAATCAAATCGCTATAGAAAGTGAATCGCACATCGATAATGAACGCGACCTGTGTTATTTTTAGACACACATGTCATATATTTCTATTTCTATATAAAAGTATATTAAGAAATTGTGTATGTGTGTGTGAGATTCTGATTAATAATATAACTGATAATTATATAAATTATATGAAACGATTAATGAAATTTTAATTGTAATTTTGTTTAATGCTTGAACACAAAAAAATATGAATTTTAGAAACAATAGATTCTATTTTCGAAAAAAGATCTGCTCTATTATAATATGTTTTGTGGAAATGGGGAACACATTTTATTATAAGTACATTTAAAGCTCTTTGCTCCTTGTTAATTATCTTAGTTGACTGCGTCTTACTTTGACGATATTCTCTCCTCGAGTGTGCTAATTAATGATAATTTTGGCAGATCAAAAGCCTGTTTTAATCATGATGAGAGGAACAATGATATAAAAATTATTAAACTTCTGCAGATATTTCACAATATGTACTTTAGTCGACACCGGAAATGCAATAAATAAATCATTTTCAATAATAAGTTAAAATCATTTTACAATAGAGAATGAAATATAAGAATGGAATAGAATAAAAATTTAGAAAATTTTAATTTTACTTGAAATTGGCAATAAAAATCCTTCAAGAGAACATTTACAAAAATAATATGTTCTAGGATTATAAAATGTATGTAGATATCAAAAAGGGAACGGGGGGAAATTTTCTTAATTAAATTTTTAAATCTTACTATCCTTATATATATAGGATAGAAATAAAATAATAATTTTTCTCTTTCTTTCTTTATTATTCATAATTACAAATCGTGTAATTAAAATTTTGCAATAGGATTATTACATAAACTTTATTAAAAAAATATAAAATATAAAGTTTTAGAAACTCACATAGTATTACGAATTAATCACAGATTGTCGAGATATGGTCAATTAACTTTTAATTTATATTAATTCGTCGAGCGAAGTAAGATTTGTTGATGAAAAATCTTTTTCAATCTCTTGCGTAAAACTTCTCAATCTTTCGTATGTAAACATCATATTCTGCTTGATATATTATGACCTTGACACAATGTCGTGAGTTTAAGTCTAGAATGGCAAATCCATACGCAGTAAAGATTCCGCTTTCGCGGAAGAAAAGTAGTAACCTCGTAGATAACCTCGTGAATAACAAAAGGAGATGCCTCCAAAGGATACTTTGAGAGGATCCTTTGACACACTTTCGATATATATATATATACATATATATACGATGTACTCGAGATAAAGTACCTTCTTATCACGTAGAATTTTGAACTTATTTTCAAAGATTACTTAACACTTTGAGATTTGAAAATTTATTTCGATAGATTAAAGTGAATCATTGAAGATTGGATTATTTCAACGAATTAAAATGGAGGAGATAAAGTTGTCTTAGTAAGATTTGCATTTCACTGTGAGCAACCGTAATGGGCTTGAATGGAGGTCTTATTTCTTCCGTATTCAGACATTTAGATCTAATTTCTAGATTTGAATGTCACGATAGTATTTGAATTGAAATATATAGTAGTTAAATTGAAATGTAGACTGAGACTTTTATTAAAACAACGACCTATAGTCCAGGTTTCTGTTGAAGGTAAATTAATAGTGTAATATATCATATTCGACAAAAATGCAGAAGCATAAGTGTTATAGAAAGTAATTGATTTTGTTTTTATAATAAATGCATAACTGAATTATTATGTTTTATACAACACACGCACATATATAAATATTGTAAAATTCCTGCTTGTTTAATCTATGCGCGTATTGCTTAATAATTTAATTAATGTTCGTATGCATCGCGTATTTATAATGAAATCTTTGTCAAATGCGATACATGGTCATTGGCATTTATATAATCCTTATTTCCACATAATTTATTTAGTCTTTTAAAACATAACCTCCGATGGTGATTATATCATCTCGATGCGTCATCTATTATCCTGGCAATATTAATAATTTTCAAATTTCCGTAGCATATGATATAATATGATATTTTTTTCAATTAGCAATTTATTAATATGCTATGAAGAAACATATTATGGTAACATATTATTATTATAATAATTATTTTTCGATTTAAATTAATAATAAGTAAATATTATAAAGAAGATTTAAAAACCGTCAAATCGTATCATATTATTTTAAAAATAATAATAAATTTAAGAAATTGAAATAAAAAATACATTATGAATTAAATGGAAATTTATATTACAAGAGATGTGATTCAATAGTTTCTATTCTACAAAGATTTCTCTCGCTGAAAGATATAATAAACTTCTAAAAATCATATAACTTCAGCTCGTATGCAATATCTCGAAGACAGATTTATTTTTTACTTCTAAAGTTATAGCTTATCTCCGCGTGACTACTTTTTTAACACACTACTTTTTTAACAGTTGTATTTCTGAAGACTATAGTGACGTCATTGTCTGACTAAAGTACATCCTACTCCCACTATATAGCAGGCACACTGGCGGGAACAGGTGCACGATGGCGATCGGTCTGCAGGTACAACAATATTTCACGCCAGTCGGTGCGCAAACGAGAAAGTGAAGAGCCGGTACCCGCGACTGATAGAGCATCTCGCGCGAGATTAGCAATCGTTCCCGTCTTTTGACTCGGTCCAGCGAGAGCCGAAACCTAACGTCCGGTGGGGTTCCGGGCGATCGTGAGTGTCAGATAATTCTTTACGTTAAAAGAATTCTTCCTTTATCGACAAAATCGAAGCTGACCTTAATCGAACATCGATTCGTTCAAGAGTTTCTGAATCTCTCGTCGACTCATTACGTGAGAGGAACAATAAGACTCGTTATCGACAGATCAGTGATAGCTAGCGTTTCGACTTCATCCTCATTACATCAGTTGTTTAAGGGTCATTTGGAAAAACCGTGAGTGTTATCTGGATTAATTTATCTAATGTCACACATCGCGTGCGCTGATCAAGCGTCTTTCATAGCAAATGTGTCAAGACCTTTATGCAAAGTGCTTGGAAAAAAAATGATGATATGGTGATCTGCTTATTTTTATTGTATTTTACAATGGAACTAATTTTTAATTAATTTTTAACATTAGAATTTTTTTAATAATATAACACCTTGTGTCTTATAAAAGATTCTGTCCGAATAAATTCTGCGTGCGCATTATCTGAAAGTGAAGATCCTACATGTTATATTTTGTCGTGGGTCACCTTACTTAATCTTGATCCTCATTTTAAGTATAGTATCATTAGTCATGGTGGTGGGCTTTGTTCATGATATTTAGGTTATATGAAATTGCATAATCATTATTTCTTTGTCAATAAACATTAAAAGCACGAGTCGTTGAGGATCAAGGTAACGTTTCTTATTTAGTTAAGGATAAAAAAGATTTATACAGTGACTCACTCAAGCTATTCTGTCCATAAACACATTGACAACTCAACAGATTTATTTCTTCTATCTCCGGTGTAATAAGTTATACGATTGTTCTTATTGCTTTTCGGACAGTTCACAATTTTGCCTTGCTGATGCTGAATAATCGGGAAACGAGGGAACATTTATTTTGACGCGAATTTTTCCAGTTGATATAATTATGAAAAAAAAGATAAAATATTAAATAAATAATATAAAATAAATAATAATTTTATTTTTGTTAAAACTTACATGAAAAACTATCGTTACAAATAATATTTAAGAAACTTTTATATATATATTTTTTAAAAAACTTCATACATATACTTATATTCCTGTTTTAAATTTAAAGACAATTAGTATTAAAAATGTTTTAGATCATTTATAATAATTATACTTGTAGAGTAATTGTAAAATAACATTTTTAATACTATTTTTTTTTAAATTTACTAAGAGTAATCAAATTAAAAAAAATCGCAAAGTCAGAAAAATATTGCATTTATCACCTTCGTATCATAAATTATTTCATTTAATCATGCAAATTGAAATAAACTCTTTGAAATGCGAGATTACATCTTTATATAAATGTCGCGAGCATTTGCACTTCAACTCATGAAGTCTTACAGAGACAACTTTGTCGTTGGTCGGATGTCAACCATCGACTGACTGTTCACGCTGCGGAACTTCTTCCGGTTCAGTCACGTAGGATATTCCCGTCGCGTTTCGCTACGTGCAAAAGTCTCTAACTTTTCTTTATACCGTGCAGCCTGAATGCAAGTGTAGGTAGCGGTCTATTGACCGGAAATCGCGATGATTTTAATTCTATCACTGTTTGCACACAGGATAAATGCTCGATGTGTAATGCTTATGAAAACGCATATCAAAGTGTTTTCGAGCTTTCTTGTAATGTATATCGAGATACACATAATATATTCTAGAACTTTGACAAAGCGGCTGTCTTTCGCAGCAGTGGAGAAATTTTTCCGTCTTTGATATTCTACATCAAAGAAAAATTTAACTCACTTCCACGAAATGGAAGTCCTCTCCTTTGACATTTTATGCCAAACCGTTTATTTTACCTAAGAAAATATGAGATACTTCTTTTTTATATCAAACACTTCTTTTTACGATTTTAGAGAAAAAAATAATATAGCTGTGAAAGGAAAGGAAACTGTCCTTTTTCTTATTGTAAATTTATTTTTTCTTATTGTAGATTGATAATATAATATTTTTTTGCGTATGATTTAATAATTCATGAATATTCAATCACTATTGCTCGACAATATGATTGCTCTGTCCGAACGTTCTCGTCTCCATTTCTACAAAAAAATCAAGTCGATGCGATATAAGAATAATTGCATATTAATTGCTTAACGAATTAAAATCGAGAATCTTCTTTAGTTTTCGCGAACGTGACATATACACAGCGCAGTTTCTAAGTATCAACGAGTTTATTAAATATCAATCAGTTTATAAGTAATTAAGGAGATGTGTGTGATAAACTTTCGTTAATCGTTTAATAACTCTGTCCCTAAAATTGTTGATTATTTTTGGTTTAAGAAACATGAAGTAAAATTACTTTTATATTGATCGATTAGATTAAAGTTTCAATTACAAATCATAAACATTATAAAATCCACAAAAAGTTCTGAATAATTTCCGATAATTAATATGATAATAAAAATTTTACATTAAAAAATTTGATTCTTAAATTTTTGTTATTAATATTCTTGATTCTAATTAATCATATCTATAAAATTCATAATAAAAAAATTATATTTCCAAACATATTTTTTTTCCTTTTATAAAATACATCTTCGTGTATCATAAAAAGAAAAATAACAAGAAAAAAGTAGGCACCTGAGAATAATCTTCTTGCATGTATATGCATTGAAGACGACGTGCAAAGTTACCCGAGATAACTCGTGATAATCTTACGTAACCAGCTGCCATGCTCAGGCGAACACAATGAGACGACGATACGCAGTTTGCATTCGGACCTCAAGGATTCACGTTAAAACGAGCAGTCAGCCAAAAGGACATGTTCCTTTTCACTATATTCAAGTAGAAGGTTCGGTACTTCAAGTAGAAAAAGCACATGATATATAATAACTGGCTATCGAAATATTCATTAAGATTTTTAAAATTTATTAAATATATGTAATGATACACACATATATTTATACCTGTTTTTATTCTGATTTTGTATGATAAAATTATCACTCTATTCTCTCCTTCTACGTTTGCTGGCATAAGCTCTTTGAACATCAATTAAATGGCACTTCAGCACATATACAGAAGATCAAAGTGAGGAGATAATTGCATGTCAATTGCATTCCTGATTTTGGCATCTATAGCCGATATACGTGTGCAAATGGTTTATAGGTATTCGCTATTGATTGAAACGATATGTACGATTGATACGATATAGCCATTTTTTTATGAATATTTCAAGCTGATAGTTTTAAACAAACAAATTAAACGTAATGGGATTCTTCTCTTTTCGTATCAAATAACTAATCAATCGAAATGTGAAACAATGGCTGCGTTCAGCAGAAAAAACTGCTTTGCAACTGTTGTAAAATTCGTGAGCCTGATTGGTGTATGCTCTTAATTTTGACTGAATCTAAGAGCATACACCAATCAGATTCACGAATTTTACAACAGTTGCAAAGCAGCTTTTCCTACTGAACGCAGCCATTATCAAAATTTTTGATTTTTTTCTTCATAAACCTCGATCACGTGTGATTAGAAAATAAGAAATACAACATTAATCACGAACACTAGCATAGTTTTTGCTTTACCTTCGCATGCAAATGACGTTTGCGATGAAATTCACGAACTAGGAACTTTAAATGGGAGCAAGGCGAACAATTTAATTTCGTGACTGAAATAATAAAAGCACTAACACTGAAGGACATAAACTTTCAAATTTTTATTTTATCTAATAAAAATCTCTAACACAGAAAAATATATTTACGTAGAATTAATATTATCATGTGTATAAAAAATAAGTGTTTTTTCTCTTTCTCTTTTTAAAATAAATTAAAAAATTTTGAAATAAGTATAAGAAATTATGTATGTGTAATTTAAGAAATTTATTTTACAATTTCAATTCAAATTTATATTAGGAAAATATAAATCAGATATTGATTTGTCAATCTCTTTAATAATGACTAAAAGCCCGAACACAATATTATTTTTAAATATCCGGTATCAATAATTTTATTGAATGAATACATAAATAGGAGTTTAATATAGCTATTATATTTTATAACTGCAAGATACTTAATTAATGATTCATTACGAATACATCCACGTGTGCGTTAGGATGCGGTAAATCATAATGAACATCATGCGAAGAAAATAACGGGAATTGAGTTAAGTATGACTTGAGCTAGCCTATTCTGTGCGATAAGAATAATTTTTTATATTTTTTTAATAGGGATGAAAATAAAGCCACTGATAAGTTTTATTTTAAGAAGATGCTTAAGTAGCTTTGCACGTAACATTCCTCTCTGTACAAGACGAAAGGAAATTCGCTATTCGCAAAGGAATTTGAGAGATGTATTATATATTTTTTCCTCGTGTCTAAGTACACAGATATTTTTCGGGTTTTCTTCACTGATTTACATTCAAATAACTTATTGATACGATATTGGCATCACAACTTACCTTATGATAAAAGAATGATGAATATGCATCGATACTCATTTACACATTAATGAGTATTGCTATTCATCCAAGCCACTCAAAGTAATCAACAAGATATTGAAGCTATGTCATTTTATGCTTTTACATCGATATAGGACAAACTGTCAAATATAGTGATTGCATTGCTGTTTCATAAGCATTCGTGATTTTATTATAATTAATTATTTAAAAAGCATTATAAATATTTGCATATTTACGTTTATACGTTTTAGTAATGCATACAATTTTGACGAGTTTGCAATTAATCTTTTATAAAGAAAATTTTATTTATGTAGCGTAAAATTATAGTCCTATGCAGCATTTTAATAAATCTTTACTATTAAATATACATTCATTTCATAATTAGGTTCCGAAAAATTCCGTTTAAACACAATATGAAGCATTTAATTAATTGAAATAAACTAAAGAGGAATTCCTAAAATTCTATTATTTATTTACGATGAGATTTAAAAATTAATTCTTCATAAATTCTCTTGATTTTTAAAACTTTTAAATTAAATTGTACAACTTTTAAATTATGTTTTCATAATGGTTTTACTGAGAGAGATAAAAGTATAATTTTTCTCAAATTCGCCCTCGCGGATCTGTAATTGAGAGAAAGAACGAGTACTTATACAAGCCTGTAAAATATGCTTATTACATGCGTACATTGTACCCGGAAAACCTGTACCAGTATAAAAAACTGTCACAGCGTATGATTTTAATATAATTGCGTTTCCTATGATTTAGACTCGTTACCGCACAATTGCGCGATTTTAATTGCAGAGAGGGCAGTCGCTACGATTCCCACTCGGCACAGTCGACGCAGGAGCGCAGCAAGTTATTGAAGCGCACGAGGAGCCTTGCAGTGATATCAGAGGATGATTCTCGGCAAAATCGAGAAGCGACGCAGCACTTTCGACTAGGCCAATCGAGTTTCGACCTGCCCAGGAAATATCAATTGATACCGAGAGCTAAGCTGATTGATCGAAATTCTCTCAAGGACAGGTGAGCCACTATTAAAAAAAGACTCGATCGTAGGTCGCGCGCTTTTAACTTCGCTTACTTTTTAATTAACAGACTACAATTTTTACACGAGGGAAATAAGAACATAATGAAAGTTCTTTTCAGACTATTTCTACTTGCACAATGTAGTGTGTAAATTGTTGAGCTAGAACGCGTACATTAATTAATTAATTTGAAGATTGTTCCTTTTTGGAGTATTTGAGAACTCCATTTAATTTTAATCAAATAAAGTAAAATTACATTTAATTGAATAAATAGAAATCTTTCTTATTGTTAATCGAAAATTACAAAAATTTTCTTCATTTTATATCGTCGTGCATCTTATATTCACAGAAAATGCAAGTTTGCACAAGAAATGTAGTTCAATAAGTTTATCAACGATAATCTCATCGAGATTAATAAATAATAAATTGCTGAACATTAGCAATAACTTATAGTGTTTTTCTAAGTAATATCTTGATCATAAATATGCATTAAACCCTTGCGGCGATTACCAGAGTATTGCAATTCGCAACTCGAAACTCAATCGATCGATAAGTGATATATTGTTCAATAAAACATTCCAACGATTTAAAGTTCTTTTCAAAGTGATATAAAAACTTTAGAAACTTTTAGAAACTTTGCTGAAATATGATTTTAAGCTATTAAATTAAAATCGAAATCAAATCAAATAGTGGGGCTCACGATCGATGAGCAAATTTTTTTGTTTCCATCATTTATTTACGATCCATTGAAAGCAATTTAATTCGTTGCATAGTCATCATTGACAGACAAAAACAGCATTATTTCACATTGATCTTTTGCAACTCATATGCACGTCAAAGCAAAACTTATAAGACAATAATTAATTGAGGTAGAAATATTGATAAAATATTTGTATTTATTTTATAGTAACGAAACATGCCTTTATTAAAATTAATCTAGTCTTTATCATTTGCTGACAACAAATGTAATACAGTTTATTAATTATTTTTTTCAAATAAATTTGAATGAAAAAATTCCACAAATAAATTTCAAATAAATTTATATAGAATCTGTGTAATAAAAGAAAAAAATGTAAAAGATGGTAACATAAATTATAATATTGTAATGCATTTTCTATATCTTTTCATTCCGCTTAATATCCTTTCCTTTAATAATTTTTTATCAGCCAATGCCATTATGCAACAAATTCAATGAATCCAAATGTTATTAGGCCATTAGATTTCCAAATCTGCTTTCCTCGAATCTTTTTTGCTCTATTCATATTTTTACAAGAGTCTTCAAGCTTTATAAATACAAATTTTATTTCATAGGGATAATCGGTTTAGAGATTTTGTATTTTGCTTGTTTCAGACTTTCCAAGAGTCAGCAGCATCTTTCAGATTCTTATGAGAGATTCAACGAGGCAAAACCGTATCATTCGCGATCGACATGCGGCCTTCACTCAATTCCGCCAAGTCTTGAGTCTCTTCCAGATCCGTTACCTTACGTTCGAGGAAATCGTGCCAATCCTGATCGGCTAAATATTCTCGATTGGCCGGATCCTCCGAGACGATACTGCAGCGTGCAGAATTTGGATACCGTAAGCGGATTGATCGATATCGTCGAAGACACCTGGCCCATTGAAGGCAATCGGAGTATCGACTGCATATATACCCAGGTAAAATATTTTTCTTTTCGATAAAATATATATTAAAATATCAAATATATTAATTTATTTCGCACAGAATAATGAAGGATATATATGATGATATATAGAACATATTAGAGGCTCCTAAAGCAAATTTTCATATAATTATTATTTTGATTAGAGATTCACTTGATACAATGACGTATTGCCTTTGAGAATAGGCGTGCCGGGATTTCTCGATGTAGGAACAAGATTAAGAAGTTTGTTGGCAACTTTAATTAAAACGACAGATTATTATACAGGTCGAGTTTCCTATCATCGTTATCATTAGCTGTAGTTTAATTAAATTTCAACCAGTCATCATGTATATCAAACAGTTCTGTTCTGCAAATTAAACAATTTTTATTTTTCCGCGAATTTCGTAAAATTGAAATAATAATCGAATTATTATTAAAAAATTTATTGTATTTTGTTTAATAATAAAAATAGTTTTTATTTGAAAAGATGGTTAATTAAATTAGAAATTGATTATTTTATTAATTATTTTCAAAATATGTCCATAATTGCATTTATCATAAAAATATTTTTCATACAAAAGTACGTTTAGAAAATTTGTCGTCCTAGGAAAGATGGACTATACCACTTTCTATACAAGAGAAATGAAAAGGATGTATTTAGATATGTTTTTCTATTTAGGTGAAGCGCAAACGTAAAGAGCATAGGAGTTTAGACAGCATACTCTTCGAGGATGACGCGGAATTGGAATACTTCGACGTATTGAATTTACTGCCTCTCTCTAACATACGACGGTTAGGATACGACGAGGCTGACTTGTCGAAAGACGATAATTTTACGCGAAAGACGGAGCAGGTGCACGGTTCGCGGGATTTAAGAGTACTCGAATACATCGAGCCGAGCAGCGCGAGCGAGGTTTCGCCGACGAGGAGCAGCAACGCTACGGACGAGGAGAAATGTAAAGAGCACACAGTAAAAGAGGATAATCCCACTTCAGCAGATAGTTCTGAGAAGAAGGTCCGCAATCTCAATTTGTCCAAAGGAACTAACTTGAGCCGACGAGACTCAGTGAAACGAGAGCGTCGGAAATCTGACAAAAGCCTCGAAAAGGACTCGCAGATTAGCTCGGCGAACAAGTTCGCGGATGAACGCGTTCTTTTCTCTTCGTCCAACATCACTGACCAGAATTATAGGAAAGCCGATGTCGAAAATCTCGTGACTTTCTGCGAGGAGGATCGCAAGGTCGAGGAAATAGAAGATTACAAGTCGATCTGGATCTCGGATAACGAGGACCATCACGAGATGTCGAGAAGACCACAGATACTCAAGGTCGTTGATAATGACGTCACCAAGAAACGCCATCGACGTTCTGTCGTGGAGATTGATGCTATCGTCGAGGACGTGCCAAAGGATAAAATATCGCAGACGAAGGAGGGAAACGAGCATATCGATGTCTTCGTGATTAAATCGAATAACGTGAACAAGGAGGATGAAGTACATGGAAAAAACACGAAGGTTAGTATGAGACATAAAGCATTCGTACTGATGAGAGAGAGAGAAATTATTTTTTGTTTAATAAGTTCGTTACGTTATTAAAACTTTTTAAAAATTCTGAACTGTAAAAATAAAATGTTGAAGAAAGAAATAATCTCAAAAAGTACGAATACATTTTTTGAAACGTTTCAAAGGCAAAAGCTACTTAAAAAGAGTGCGAGAGAAAGATTCTGAATTCCTTGCACGCACGTTGCACGTGCACATTGGAATTTTGAGTACAGCTTCCACGACTTCGTGCTTCTGCAACTTTAACTTCTATATTTTCGTAAGAATTTTCAATTCGATTAAATTCAAGCTTGATTTCTGTTAATTAATTTTTATATAATGTTGCATTTTATTTTTATGATTTTATCTCCTCTCATATATTTTTCATAGAAATTAATTATTAATAAAAGTTGATATCTCAGAAATGGAGCAGAAGCGCTTTAATGCTAAAATTGGCAAATTAATTTTATAGGATGCTGCTATGATACCGGAAAATGTGGCGACGGTGGAGGACGCGAGAAATTTCTTCGAGCGGAAAAACACGGAGAAGGAGACGACACGAAATAAGCAAAACGAGGGCAGATTCGAGAGGATCATGAAGGAGACATCTAATATTCTCGGCAAGGCATGCAGCGTTGTAAAGGGTAGTTTGGGTTTCGAGGCGAGATCGGAGAGCTCCGATCTCGGTCTCGGTTCCGAATCCGGTAGTGACTCTCGCAGACGATCGATGGATGACGGCGCTGAAGACGATCGGCTGTCCAGAAATGTTGATAGTTCAACCACACCGAAAAGTGGTGACGGTAAAAAGTCTCATACTAATCTCACCAGATCCAGGAGCTGCGTGGACTCGATAGAATGCCAGGATGGTCAAGAGTTCGATCACGTCCGCTATAAGATCGTCAAGTCGCATATGTTCAGCAAGAACATGTTCAGTACCGCTCGGGGCGACGTCACATACGAAGGACTAATGCAGTACCTGCACGAATACTCGTTCCAGGAATTGCTGATGGATAATAACGTCGTCATCATTGAGCCGGTTCGCGCCGAGCCAGTGGAACGAAAATCGTCACCACTGACCAGAACGGAACCCACGTGCAAAATTGCTGGCGCGATTCAGAAAAAGATGGAGAATTACGAAAGAAACGGTGATCAGTCCGAAAGCGGTGATACCGGCAAAAGCTCTAGGCAATCATCCATCAGAAAGCATTTCTTTTACCATCCTATACGAGTGAATCGCGAACTGATTGATGAGGAGTTACCGAATCCGGATACAGTAAAAAATGTGAGACGTATGTTCGAAAACACTCTTGAAAAAAAGAAGAATGCATCCGACGCCGAGTTCTCCAGGGACTGCAAGAATAGGAGGAGCGTTAGCATGAAGGATTTAACTAGCATCGACAGTCGATATGATGAAATGTCTGACAAGGCACGCGAAGAGTCCAGGTAGTGTAATAATTGAATGGCATCGGCAATGAAACTTTTATTATTTACGATGCAGATACAAGTGTCTTGATAAGCGTACTTTGCAAATTATTTTGATTAAAACGAATTGAATTTAAGCATCACTCGAAGTGAATATTCTTGGCTATAATTCAGCCCGAGATAATATTTAATGGAATTACAAATTGTAACAAAGTTTATATTGGAACGTTTATTCGATTCAATTATTCGCGACTAAATCACGTTACTGGAATTCTATTAAAGTTTGATTAAGTAGAATAAGTAAGCTATTTACTTTGAAACTCTGATGTAAACCAAATTTTAAAAATTTCTTTACACATTCTTCGATTACTTGTAAGTAGTTATAGCATAATTTCAATGTACTATGTTCAAATCCAGATGTTCCAGCAGAGCGAAAGATCTCACGAGGCTTTTCGAAACCAAGTCCGTGTCATCGACTGCCTCTGTCGTTAAGGAAGAACCCGGAAGTCCACGAAGCGAATCAAAGACACGTATTCTCGCGCAAAGTTTCGAAGCTCGAAGCGGGAATTCGTCGCCAAGTGGTTCAAACTGTTCTAAAAATAAAGTCGGCCGTTATCATCATCATCAAAACTGGGATACCGGCAGTGTGAGTTCCGGCGTATCTAGCGATTATCCCGATACAGATCCCGGAAGTGGCGCTCATTGCACATCATCTGATGATGACGATGTCAATTGTAACGATGATGTCGCGGACGCGAGTGGTCCGGGACACTACGTGTCACAAGATGTACTGAAGAAAATCCGTGAATATGGCACTTCGGTAACTTACTATGGCGGGAAAGTTGTGAACATGCATAACGGACCGTTGATATCGCCATTAATCGGCAATGGCTTCAAGCGGGTCGACAAATCAAACGATTATGTCAAGTTCAAGTTGGTGAAGAGTAATTCATGCGATAGTAGATTGGAACTGACCGGCAGACTTGTCGAGGGACAATCGTTGCGCCGCAATTGCGATAGAGGTGCTAATCTTAGACAATGCACCATCGCGGAGACACCTAGCATCGAGATCACGACAATCGATAGCAGGCAAGAAAATGAGGAGCAAAGAGACGAGGGTATCGAGCAAGTCGAACAAACGAAGAGAGAACCGCCGGTGGTGATCGGTCTGGAGCCGAAGAAAGACGATTCCAAGGAGACGAGGAGGATCTTTAAAGCTGACTTTAAACTGGGCGATCTAGATGACTTGAGATCCAATTATCCGAGTAAATTTATGCCGAGCGCGTTAACGAGATGGGAGGCGAACACGAGCTGGAGAGTCGGCAATGACTTCGGTAAAATGGAGTTTGAAGAATTTGAGGTGCTCGAAGATAGTCTCAATGGGATTGACGAACAGGATCAATGCGCGCAAGCGTCCTGAATGACAGTTTATTGTATAATATATTTATTTCTTTGATGCATGACTGCGAAGATAAACGAGGATTGTTAAAGGAGATAACGTGATTATTATTCTTAATGAAATCAAGTAAAATTTCTTTAATAAAATAAAATTTCAAATAAAATTTCTAATTAAAAATTGGCGTTAGTGAGCATAATCATCTTTTGCAGGAATAATATATAATTCATAGAAAATAATTTCCAATCGTATAGAATAAACATTGTTGAGAAAAGTTAAAACAAAGTTGAACATTGTTGATAAAAGTACCTAATTTTGTAAGATATGTTAAAATATGTGTGTAAAATGTTTCTGGCAGTAAATAATAAAAATGCCGCGAAAGAACATTGACAAGATAATTTATCATCCAAGTTGATCAATTTATTATTGCAGATGGAGTTCATACGAGTCATATTTTATAGCAATATATGTAAGGAAAGTTAAAGTTATATTACGCGTATAGAAGTTTCAATGTAATAATATATGTCGTATATAGTATACAAAGCGTAGATAAAGGATCAACGTTGGAGTGTGTTAAATGTGTAATAAATAATGTATGTAATACAAGTGCAATTTTTTATTTCTTATGTATTATCTACTGTCTGTCTTCGTGAATTCCAAAAAATTATGTAACTATTAAATTTTGTGTTTTTTACAAATATTAATGAAATTAAATTTTTCAATATTTTATCTTGACGCACAGTAAAGGCAAGGTTATATAAAAAAAATATATTATAATTATCCAAACGTTTTATCTCCAATCTATATTCGAACTATCACGCATAGCTTGGAATAGAATGAATGACAAAGTCACGAAAACTGGCTCAAATACATGGCCCATATTAAATGTCCTCAATTAAATGACGTATTGAAAGCGTGCATTATGCGACATTATTTTCAGCTTTATATATTCTTGGAGTAGTGATGTTGATTTTATCGACTTTTTTGAAGAGTCAACAATCGTCATAAATTTCAAAGGAAGTCTTGGCAAATAAAATCCACCGTGAGGTCTAAAATGTTTTAAGATGGATTCATATCTCCACATCAAATAATATTGCAAATAAAAAACTAATAATATGTATATATTGTAAAACAATATTTTATCATTAATATTAACAAAATAAAAATAATAATGATAAGAATAACAAAAAATTTCCAAAAACTCAAATATAATCTAATATTTTAATATACACATAAACGAATATCTTGTAATAATTTAAAAGCAACATTTAAGCCGTCTAATTTGTTCACTATAATTATCGATCTATTCTGAAATAGATAATACAATCGTAAATGCAAGAATAGTCACAAAGCTTTCAGTATGAATTAAGCCTTACTACAGGCTAACTACTAAGTTACTACAGACCAGACATTCCTATAAAACGTATACTGCGAGTTTCGTACAGTGTGACGAATACGGAAAAGCAATCTTCTCATAAATAGATGCTCTTTCGTTGAACTTAAAGTAGATCATTATATAAGACTGTTTCAAGTCTTCTGTGTCTCGAAGAACTTAATTTCTATTTGGTAACTTTATATCGCAGATATTTCATTATTTTATAAATGTATTTAACCGATACATAACTATATCATAATATAATATATGTGCCTCATATATATTTCCTTTAGCCTGTAACGATAACGCCGAATATAGTGTGATTTAATGTTTCAATTACATACATAATATAATAAAAACACTATTTGCATATATTGCATACAAAAATTAATGCATGAAAGGTTTTACTAACATCCAAAATTTCGAAATCTGCATATGTATATTTATAAACGTAAAATCGCATGTTGTGCAAATTAATTTCGGAGCAATTTTACACGTATAAAATATTTAAAAATTACAGTAAATAATAAATTGATTAATTAAATTTTAGTAAATGTAATTTCATTTTTTTTCAAAACTTTTCGAGAAATATATTTTTTAAATCTTTGTCATCGTGATAAATTTTAAAGTTTCCATTTTTATGTTGAACATGTTAAAAGTTTGCAATATTGTATAGATGCTACAGATATGGCAATATAAAGGAAAATAATATATTTTATGTTATTATATCCTATTATATATATAAAATATACTGATTATTTATTTTTATTTTAAGACAGGATAATGTAATAACTTACCGGCACATTCAATATCTATCTTTTCCGTTGACGTAGCTCTCGCAGTTCTCTTCGCTTGTTTTTCCGTGGCTTTAGGCTCTTTTAGTTGCTTCATCAGAAGCGGATTTAACCTCGGCGAGTAGGAACTGGCCGATAGGGAGAGACTCCTTTGAGAAATGTGCCACCATCGTCTGCACCACGTTTCCTGAAACGTGCAATAACAATTTCCGTTGTTGCTTATATAATAATTCCGTGCAAATAAATATGACGAGTGCAGAGAGAAAAGTAAACATATTATTAAAATTCAATAAAATTATATAAGCATACGGATTAAACGTTTTCAATTATTCCGTTTAGCGAAGCCTATAATTATGCAAGTTTACCGTCATTTCATGGTCTCTCAATGGCTCAACTATAGCTCATCGATTATCCGATAAACCATAATAATAAGTTATAGATAAATATAAATATAAAAATATATACATTAACAAGGTCGGTTTGCTTTAATCTGATTAAAATGTTCAATGAATAACGTTTATTGACTCTCGGAAGAGCTGTTAATCATATTCAGTAATAAAAGAAATATATATGCATTTAAAATATATTAAAGGAAGAAGTTTATTTTTTTAACATATCGCAACAATCAATAATACGAGATAATCGTCATCGAATATGTATAAGATAAATCATATTATATATGTATATAATAAAAATTTTAATTTTTCGCTATTTCTTTGAAAAAATTTTCTGAAAAAATATTTTTTGTTTAGCTTATGATGTATTATTTTAGTTTTTACATATAAATTTCGAAAACATATCAACTGAGATACTTCCGTTCAGAAAGTACGCATAATATTCACTTCAGAACACAGAAATGCAATATTGGGTGATGGAAATCTTGTGCAAAATATGCAAAGAGGTTTTGTAAAAGTATAATCATGATACCGTAGAAAAATATCGTAAATTCTCAACATTTCATAACGACAGCAACTTTGCGTTTAATGTAAATACTTTTTTACCATAAAAATTGAATTTTAAACTTGATTGTATAAACTGCATGTGTTGCACATAAATATTTCCGTTACTGGATTTAACGAAATCGGATAGAACAAAGTGGATTCAAACTCTCAGGGGAATGTATTCTATTTCGATAGCACTGCATCGGTTCTTCAAGAGAGAAGGGGATCGTTATTTTTAGCTAAACGCAGATATGCGAAAAAAGTTAATTCCACGAGAAAGCGAGAAATATATAAATAATACATAAGAATTTATTCCAAGGCGTAAATCAAAGCGCATTTCTTTCTTAACTTTATCGCGAAGTAGAAAATTGTTTTCAAAGTTTATTATCAATTCCGAGAATAACAAGGAAAGATTAAAGATACCAAATAATATATTTCATCAAATACATATATAACAAGGACATCAAATAATTAAAAAAACATTAATTTGCTTTATTTTCTTTTGATTTCTGTGAATTTTCTCAACGATAAGATCGATACCTTATAAAACTAATATATATATATATATATATATATATATATATATATATATTTATACCATTCCAATATGTTTTATTTTGCTGACTTCGTTAGATAACTTTTCTTTCGAGCAAATCGTGAGCGAATTGCAATGCACTGTAATTCTACGTGCATTGAATTAAAGGCGTTGATGCAGGTGAATTTTTGAGAAAATAACTACGAAGATTTAGAAAAATAAAAGCGAGAGAATTCTAAAAAATATATCCATCTATAATCCATCTCTTTAACTTCGAAAGCGTTCAATTCCCAAGATTCTATTTCGTCAGGTGTTTTCTCCGATGCCCTAGTTTCTTTATTTCTATGTCTCCTCTTACTTCTGATGCGTTTACTTCGACGGTCTCTACGAACTGTCGCCATCGATTCCACTGCGGCATTCACTGGAATATTTGCATCGTGCAGCACAAGTGCGTCTGACACGTGGGTCTATATTGACGATATCTATCACTGTGCAGCGTCCATCGTCCATCTCAATCGTCATTACTTATGCATTATGAATCACGTAAATTTTTAAAGAGATCGCCTTTAAGTGGAATACGTGTGTAATGTCTATAATACGAATTGAAAATTCGATCGATACCTCCGTTATGTGTTGTATTAAAGAAAATCACAACAGGCGACACGCTATCATTGTTTAACGTGTGTCAAAGTATTTTTCTTGTCTTCCAGCAAAATATTTTTGTTAATTATGTATTAATGTTTTATAAATTTGTAAAAAAACAGAATTATCATAATTGACGATAAATAAAAAACTTATGTTAAAATTAAGAAAGATTTGTCCCTCTGTTTATTTTGGAATTTGCAATCGCTGAAGGTATTATATTTCTTGATTTAGACGTTTGATTCGTTTTCATCTAAAACATGAACAGAGTGTGAATTTCTTAAGAAACAATCTACTTTTTATTAATTCTAAAAGTTTGTACAATGATATTTAATTTCTAAAAATTAAGAGTTGATTATGTCTATAATTCATAAAATAAGTTCCGTGACTATAATACTCTTAATTTAAGTGGTGTTTCTAATTATAGTGTACGACTAGTTATATGAGCATTCAACATGCACGTACAACATGATCAAAAGTAATTGTCTCTAATTTGGTCGCCAGCCAGAGCTAAAATATCTGGGAGATTTCTATGAAAACACAATTTTTGGTTGCTAAAATTTGTCATTAATTATTTAAAAGAGTATGTATAGCCTTTATTCAAAAATATATTGTTTTAAAAAAATGTAGTAAAATTATAATTGTAATTATTACATATTTTTATGTTAGATATATATGTATAGTGTGTGATAAAAAGAGAAAGAAAGATTTGTACAATGCAATTTTTTAAATACATGCAGTAAAAATATCGAAGAGTTCAAAAATTATTTTCGCACAAATTTTTAGATAAATTATCATTGTAAATATTAATATATATGGATTATTTTATATTTTCTGGGTCGAGCAATATTTTACATCACATTTAATGAAACATGCGTATCATGTTCAATAAACCCCAGTTTAATACTCGGTCACCTGATGTTAACTTCTTAATTGGCTACCTGCAAAGGCTAAATCTGATATGTGCAGTTACGAACTTCCCTCGTGTTAGAACATTCAATTTCCAGATATTAGATATGCGTCTGAAAACCATGTCAGTCGGAACACACTCAATATATCACTATGATTCATACATATTCACAATTGCAACTTTTCTTGTTTCATGCATTATTAATAATCGGATGTATTTATTCATATAAGGATCTTAATATAAATTTGTATGAAGCTCTTGAACTTTCATAAAAAACATAGTTTCCATATTAAGTACCCATATCGAGTAATAAAGTTATATTGTGATAGTAAAGCTGTAACAGAATGTTACATTATATTTCGCAATTTTTAATTAACATTGAGACTATTTAATTTTATCTTTTATTTCATTTTTCGATTCTCATGTTATATAGTTATATCTAGATAATTGTAACTTTATAATTTTAAATCATGTCATGATTTTTCACTGAGCTATATAGGATACGTAACGTATTTTTCAATTAACAATCTTTAGCGGCAAATAATTTGCGATTTATTATAAAAAAATGCTACATATTTTTAAAGGTACTGCGTTTTTCTTTATTCATACATAACGTGAGAAGTGAACTGCAGAAGAAATAACGAGAGATGTGATATTAAAATAAAAAAATCTAGGGCAAAGCTTTTCTTTGCATTACGGCGAATATAATAATAACAATAATCCGTTATCGAAAAATCAATTATGAAGAGAAATTATTGTGAAAGAAGTTGTGCACATTTCTCCTTTCTTTTTCGAGATACGATAAATTTCTTTCCGATAATAAAGAGGATAGAGTCCATTATAGTATTAGCTTTGATTTATTGAACAATTGCAACAATGTTAAATAAAATATTAAATATTGTATATATATGAATATTATATTTATATAATAATGTAACTTTAATGCGCTTTAGTAATTAACGTGGAGATAATCTTTGTGTACGAGCGAAGGTAAGCATTATTTCGTCATACCCGTTTACAGAATCGATAAGCCCTTTTGGTCAACATTGCTCCAACCACCATTACACGGGCTGAAAACATTTTCCGCGCCCTATGTTGAGTGGAGCTGGACGCTGGATAGGATCGATGGAATGGTGTGGTAGTCAAGTGCACGTTTCAAACCGGGAGAACTCTTCGTATTAATCCAACTTGTAGCGTTTCCGTTTGTTGATGCTTGCGAAAGTACACACTAGCGCGCATACATGCATCTCTGCATATCGTGTCGATTAGCTTTCACCCTTCAGTTCATGCTGCAAAGCATATTCGTATTGATAGAACGAAAATGCACATTGATTACATTCGCAGAGAACCTTTTTTCAAATTTCGCAAACAAACCGAATATTGCGCGGCATCAAAAATGCACATATCGATATTGTAAGATTTATATGTGCAGTTTTCGACGCGTTTAAAACAATTTATTCCAAACGATTAAATGAACTTTAAGCGCTTCTCTAAATTTAGGAAATGTTCTCCAATAATAAGGGGCATGAAGGGGATCTAGTGATGAAGCAATGCTTTCATCGTATTGCCTTGAAGCCTTAGAGGGATATCGACAAAGCATGTTGTTGAGTTAAAATTGACATCGTTAAACTACCCTAGTTGTTAAAAGTTTTATCGATTGGTATTAAATTTTATTAGATAAAATGACACATCATATAATAATGTATATCATATAATAATGTTATATCATACACATACACACATACATACACAAATGCCAAGTTAAAAATTAAATTAAATTAAAAATTAATTTTCTGTTATCACCTTTATATCACTGATAGAATTATATATTCTTTTTTTATAATAGGGATTTTCAATTTTATAATGTAATATATGACCATATTTCGTGAAAGGAATCATGAGATTGTGTAGCTTTTTTTCGATTAACAATAACCGATATTTGTAAATGTCCCAAATACATGTTGTTGCACGTGTATGATTTAGATGTATACCAATATAACATTATCGAATTTAAAATCAATAGATAAAAATGTCGCTGGAAATTTGAAACGATTAAATAACATTTGTTATTTTCGCATAAAAATATCGTCTAGCTTTTTTTATCCGATTTGCTTATCGCATCTTTGAATGAATCTCATAGTGTGCATCGAATCACGGCAACGAAATGCACAAATTACACATTTGCCATTTTTTAAGAAATACTTGAAAGTTACGATATAATCTAATCTGCAAAAGAATTGCACGATATTAAAAAAATGCACGAGACCGCACAAACATGGTTTTTATTTATAAAATATAACAAAGTCTTTATATAAAATACACAATAGAATAATAAGATTGTTCAGATTGGAACATCCTTTATCATATCATATATATGATATATATATATATATATATATATATATATATATATATATATATATATATATATATTCCAATCTGAACAATTTATTATCTTATTATATATATATATATATATATATATATATATATATATATATCTAGTTTACAAATAATTGTAATTTGTAATGTTACCGAAATATAAATTATAATTGATTGAAAAATTAACAAAACAAAAATATATAAAATCATGCAAAGGATATTACAATGAAGTATCCATGAAACGTCCATAATCGAAAAAGGATTGTTTTCATCGTGAGAGAATATAATATATACGCGATACACGAGATTTGAATTTATGGCTCTCCAATGTTTGCAGCAAGCATACACGATGAATAATGTGCAATAGTTCACGCAGATGTGTCTTTTAGCAGTGACAATTCATCTCTCCATATCAATTCATTTCTCTCTGTTTTTTCTCTTTCATGAATATTTTTTTATATAATTGTCAATACCATCTGACATTGATAGTTGCTTTCACAAACTGTAGAATTAAAAATATTAGTCAACAAAATAAAAAAAAAAACAATATTGCAAAAATTATTAATGCGTATATGGATCATATGTATGTGTGTCCAACATATGAATTTATATATAATTTATACTAATTCGGCTATGTGAATTTGTATGTATCATGATTTAAATAAAAAGAATTTTTATAACTTGCAGCAGAATCAAAAACGCTTATTCGATTTAAATATTTTATTAATGTAATATAAGGTAACATATTCAAACATCTATCAAAATGAAAATATCCAAATATTTATATCTTTCATACTCAATTAATTGTAATTATATTAAGTTAATAATTTTATTAAGGATAAAGATAATAATTACAATCTCTTTCATAAATTTGAAATATATTGAATCACTCGATATAGCGTAATAATTTATTTGTCTGAAAACCAAATACAAATCCCAAGGAAAATTAGAAACTCCCTTGGAAACTTCGTTAAGAAAGTAGATCGCAAGGTATCTCAAATTTCGCACAATTCGATTATCACTCTCATTCGTACTTTTCTTACTTTACTCAGAATATTGTTCGGAATAACATTCTATGAGTGGAAAAGCTCTTGTCAATGTATATTCGATATACCAATGAGACATACGTCAATGAGAATCAATAGAATCGCGAATTTACAATATTTGTCAGTAATTGTACTCGCGGCCAGCTGCAAATTGGGTCATCACAAAATGCCGGTACTGTTGGATCTCAACGAATAATAGCTTCCAATATTACAGAGTTATCAGTTTCATTCTATTCACAGTTCTCATTTGTCTTTCATATATTATTAATTAAGCAAGTAAATCAAGCTATTTGTTATCCTTTAATGCGACACATTGAGCGAGATATTTTTTGTGCATTCGATATAATTATTTAATAATATAAATGTATGAAGAGAAGGAATATTGCGATAGCGTACATGTGTCTTGTACTTGTTAACTAGATTTACTATAATTACTATAATACTATAATTTATACTACTAAACTAGATTTAAAATATGCAATATAATTTTTATAATTTCTAAATTATTTCTCGATTTATTGCGCAAAGATATCAATTTAAGTGAATTTTAGCATATTAATAAAACTTTGTATCTATGAAAATATGCAAAGAATGACGATTATCGTTGAAACAAAAATCGTAAACTCAGTAAATTGATTAGATGTATGAATATTTATAAAAATATATTAAAAATATATTCTAATTACACATTTTTGGGCATCATTAGATTTCAGATTGCATTATAATAAGCATTTTTCTCTGTATACAAGCTTATTTATGTGTAGTAATTGATTGGAATGAGTAATATTTATACAATCACATTTTATTATTATTATTATTATATATTATTATCATATAATTTCTGAAATATTTCATCGTTAATTCGATATGATATAATTCATTTAAAACACATTAATTATTTTCACATTAATTAAATATTTATTATTATATATCTCAAATTATACATTTTTTTTTGATAACAGAAATAATTCAATTTATGTAATTATACAGTATATATGTATGTATCGAATGGTAGACAACAATGTTATATTGATTCTGTATTGTCTTACTGTTACTACTGCTAAGTTCATGGTCACCACTAAACCAAATTTATGGAAGAAGGGATATTGGTTGACTACTTTCTATAATGGGCTATAATAGATACTAGCTTTTATGATCTACACTTAATACAGATATATGTTTACGAAGATGATGTATTTCCTCCAGTACAAAATACACTCGATATTATTTTTATAGACGTTATTCAAGATTAAAAAAGAAATTTTCTGTACTTGTACAAAGTTAATGTAGTACGTGTCCAATTATTGATTTGAAACTGTCTAAAACACTCTGTGGTTATATCATAGGTTAACGGCCAATAAATTAACACTCGTGAAATTCGCTTTGTTTATTATGAAAAATGAATGCATTATGTCATGATTATTATGTAGTAAATAATAGCAGCGACATAATTTCCTTTATTTGATTACGATCAGAATGTGCGAAGAATATTTTCATTAAAAAAAGCCAGTTTTAAATGCAAAACTTGCACATTTGCTTAATTTTCTTTTTATTCTTTATTATCTTGTCCAATTATACAATACTTCTTATAAGACATTTTTAGAAGTGTTTTACGAGATTTTATACAAAAAAATTATGTAAGCAATTATATTAGAATTATGCAAGCAATTTAATTTACATAACTGCTTTAAAAATGTTACTTATAGTGATAAAACTAGCTTTGTACAACAAAATTCTTGCGATTGTTTTAACCATTACTAAAATTGTCAAACGAAAATTGATATTTTGGATATAATTGTTTTCTCACAGTCAAATATTAGTTTAATTGTTATTCATCTATTATAACATATTGCATATTTAATAGTAAATAAAGCCGACGCGTCATAGACAGATCTTATGTTTGGTATTACATGATATATGATATCTGACTACACAGATTTACAATTTCAATTACCCAGCGGCGAATAAATCTCATTGCACCGAGCTTTAATCTCGGAAATTACTGCGGCTGCTTTGTTCTTGTCTATAGCGTCTCAGAATTCGCAGCAAGATATTTACACAATATCATTGCAAACGAGCGTTCTATGTACATTGAAATCAATGACGTCGATGTTGAAGATAAATCTTGATAAAACATTTATACGCTCGAACGCATACTAATAGACGCGATTACACACTTTGCATTACTCATTACAATTTACGATGTACAAGGAAAATATCGAGGATCCACTTAAGAGCGCGAGAACAACAACAATTATCTCTACCGGTAGAACTAATCGAGGCGGAGGGAAAGCGCAGTAGAACAGATCGATGCCCATGGCGCCTGCCGCAGCCTCCGCAGTCTGGAACCCCTTGGATAGCAACCACGTCAACTTGTAAATTCGTGAGGTTATCAACTTTCACACTATGGTTGAGTTTAGTTACTTCTCATGGAGCGTGCATCCCATGTTTCCATTAATTATCCAACAACTATTAGCTTGCCTGTCGATAAGCAGTATTGTTGAATTCAACAGAGAAATATATCTTCTCACAATGGCTGCACCCAGCAATTTTATTTCAATATGGAGGCCTATTAAGGCTGATTAGGTGCTCAGTATAGTTTATGTGACTGCTTTTCATAATCAATAAATTTGCTACACTAAATTTCGATGCCACAGAGTGGCCTAAATATATTAGTATTCGAAATCGACGAAGGTTTATTGAGATTTACGATATCATGCTTGGGTTATTGAGTAATTTAACTTCACTGAATTAATTTTACAAAGTGTAAAAATAATCAGAGAAGATTAATGGTCTCGCAATACCATAGTCTTACAAAACATTATTCGAGTAACTTTAATTATCGCTTAAGAGAATGGATCTAACCATAACTAAGCAAATAAGAAATTGCCAACAAACTACAAGATTGGCATTTAAATTTAAATTTTACAAATGATTGTTTTAGCCGGATGCTTCATAAATACTCGTTCAAAGATTGAAAACGGCTTACTCAAAGCTTTACTTTCGCGATGCAGTTGTCAGAGCGCCTCTTTCTCTCACGATGTAACATTCAATATTTATTGACAGTAAAGTGATGCTTTTCTAACCCTGTTTGAGAATAAGCTAATTCTACGCTTTGATGTGTTCATAGATTTAGCAACAAACATTGTTTATTAAAACTAGTAGATACATGAAAAACGAGGCAAATATTTAGAGTTAGATGTCTTGATTAAAAATAATTATTTCATTTTATTTATACCGAAATGAAAGTTAAAAGACGACACGTTAAATCTATTAAATATGCTATCTGTTAAATATCTTCTAAGTATGCTAAATCTAACTTGATGCAATGCATTTGTACTTATCGCAATTATCAGATTAGATATTATTATTTATTAGTTTTGACTTTCAACGAATGCGTTTCAAAAGTAATTTAAATCGTCTGTATCGAGAAGAATAATTAATATGTGACACAGTAATATTCACTAACAAGCTTTACGAATTAAATAAGACATTAGTCGCGCTAATGTCAGATTACAAAGCTGACTAAATAATCAGATGTTTAGGCAATTTGGATTAGTAAGTCACGTGTACAACGAAAGATGACAAATTAGATATATTCTACTTTATTCTGAGCCAGCTTTAAGTTAGCTCGAATTAGATTAGTTTTATAATCATGTTTTTGTAATAATGTTTTTGGTCAGGTCTAAAAATCAATTCTAAAAAAACGTTTAGATAAAAAAGAAAAAATTAGAAAAAAATTAGAAATATTATATATATATACACATTTTTTTACCGTAATCTTCTCTGATTATTTGCACTGTAAAATGTGTACTGTAAGCAAGCATGATATCGTAAATCTCAATAGGCTTCTTCGTCATTTCGAATACTAATATATTTAGGCCACTCTGTGGCATCGAAGTTTAGTGTAACAAATTATTGATTGTAACAGTCACATAAACTGCTGAGCACCTAATCAGTAATAGGCCTCCATGAAATAGGAATTGTATTGTGGAGATATATTTCTCTGTTGAATTCAACAATACTGCTTATCGGCAGGCAAGCTACGAGATAATTAATGGAAACATGGGATGCACATCTCCATGAGAAGTAATAAACTCAACCGTAATGTGAAAGTTGATAACCTCGCAGTTACAAGTGTACGTGAATTTATATCCAAGAAATTGCCGTATGGGTATCGATCACCCTCCGCCTCGATAATTGTTGTTGTTCTCACTTTTCGATATTTTTCCTTGTACATCGTAAAATTGTAATGAAGTAATGCAAGTGTAATCATAAATCTGTTCAGTATAAATATCAAGACATCTTCAACGTCGTGTACATAGGAGCGCTCGTTTGCAATGATATTGTGTAAATATCTTTGCACGGAAATTCCTGAACCATATAGACAAGAACACAAAGCAGCCTGTATCCCGAGATTAAAAGCTCGGTGGCAAAACTGAATTAATTAGTAACAAATTTGATCAGATATCATATATCATGTAATACCAAACATAAGATTTACTATTAAATATGCAATATGTTATGATAACAGACAAACATTTGACTGTGAGAAAACAATTGCCGAAGAATATCAATTTTCGTTTGACAATAGTTTAAAACAATCATTTGGCAAAAACTAGTTTCTCTATATACATTTTAAAAGCAGTTATGTAAATTAATTGCTTACTGTAATTCTAATATAATTGCTTACATAATTTTTTTGTATAAAATCTCGTAAAACACTTCACAAAAATGTCTTGCTAAATTGTTAAGCTATAATTGAACAAGACAAAGAATAAAAGAAAATTAAGCAAATGTGCAAGTTTTGCATTTAAAACTGGCTTTTTTAATGAAAATATTCTTCGCATTCTGATCGTAATCAAATAAAGTAGCATGTCATACTTACTACATAAGCAATGCATTCGACATAATAAACAAGCGAATTAATTTGGCCGTTACTGATATAACCACAGAGTGTTTTAGACAAATCATGGTACAGTACTGCAGCTTTGGCAAGGCTGAAAATTTCTTTTTTTAATCTTGAATAACGTCTATAAATAATATCGAGTGTATTTTGTACTTGAATACATCATCTTCGTAAACTATATCTGTATTAAGTGTAGACAAAAACTAGTATCCCGTATAATTAGTCAACCAATATCCCTTTAATACCAAATTTGGTTTGAAATATTGACCATGAACCCAGCGTAGCCACAGTAAGGCAATACGAAATCAATATAACATTGTTATCTACGTCGATACATACATATATACTGTATAATTACATAAATTGGTATTTCTGTTATCAAAAAAATGTATAATTTGAGATATATAATAATAAATATTTAATGTGAAAATTAATGTGTTTTAAATGAATTATATCATATCGAATAACGTGAAATATTGAAATTATATGATAATAATATATAATAATAATAATAAAATGTGATTTAACATAAATATTACTTATTAATCAATTACTACACATAAATAAGCTTGTATACGAAGAGAAAATGCTTATTATAATGCAATCTGAAAATGGCGTGCCCAAATATTAATATTAGAATATATTTTTTGTATTTTTATAAATATTCGCACATCTAATCAATTTACTGAGTTTACGATTTTTGTTTCAACTGATGTCGTCATTCTTTGCATATTTCATAGATACAAAGTTTATTAATGTAAAATTAAATCTTTGCGCAATAAACGTAATTTAGAAATTATAAAATTATATTATCCTAGTTTAGTAGTATAAATTATAGTATTATAGTAATTATAGTAAATCTAGTTATCACAAGTACAAGACACATGTGCCTTATCGCAATATTCATATTATTAAATAATTATATCGAATGCACAAAAATATCTCGTAATGTGTCGCATTAAGGATGACAAATAGCTGATTACTGTGAATAACCAGACAAATGAAAACTGTGAATAGAATGAAACTGATAACTCTGTAATATTAGATATGTCGTTGAGATCAATTTCCAGCATTGTGATGACAGCCAACATTGACAAATGTGTAAATTCGCGATTTATTGATTCGGTGACGTATGTCTCATTTATCAGTACTCCGGAAACTCACTCATAGAATGTTATTCCAGGTAATACAGTAGAAACAAGAAATGCGAATGAAGTGATAATCGAATTGTGCAAGTGAGACCTGCCACGTCTTTCTTAACGAAGTTTCAAAGGGAGTTAATTTTCCTTGGGATTTAGTATTTGGTTTTCAAATAAATTATTACGCTATATCAGTGATTCAATATATTTCAAATTTATGAAGAGATTGTAATTTTCATCTTTATCACTTAATAGAGTATTAACTTAATAATTACAAGTAATTGAGTATGAAAGATATAAATATTTGGATATTTTCATTTTGATAGATGTTGCTGCTGCTCCACATTAATAAAATATTTAAATCGAACTCAAACATTTTTTATTCTGCTGCAAGTTATAAAAATTCTTTTTATTTAAATCATGATACAAATTCACATAGCAGATTAGTATAATTATATATAAATTCATATGTTAATTGAATAATTTTGCAATATTATTTTTTATTTGTTGACTAATATTTTAATTCTACAGTTTGTGAAAGCAACTATCAATGTCAGATGGTATTGATAATTATAAAAAAATATTCATGAAAAGAGAAAAGCAGAGAAATGAGGTGATATGAGATAATTGTCACTGCTAAAGATTTCCATCTGCGTGAACTATTACGTGGCTCATGCTGCTGCAAACATTGGAAAGCCATAGAATTCAAATCTCGTGTATCACATACTTATATTCTCTCACGATGAAAACAATCCTTTTCGGTATGAGACGTTTCATGGATTCAATATCCCTTTGCATGATATTTTGTTTTGTTAATTTTTCAATCAATTATAATTTATATTTCGGTAACATTACAAATTACAATTATTTGTAACTAGATATATATATATATATATATATATATATATATATATATAATAAGATTGTTCAGATTAGACATCCTTTATCATATCATATATATATTCATAAGCTGAATACGCTAAAAAAAAAAATCCATAATACTTCGTTCAGTTACGTATTGCTGTT
>JALHBL010001108.1:0-88468 GCA_023638675.1 Camponotus pennsylvanicus
TGTATTCTTCATTTTAGAAAAATTCCCTCTAAAACTTCCCTCTAATCGAATATTCTAAAAATTTCCGAATATTTTTTTTAAAAAGTCATTTATTAGGTTAAGTTAAGTCTTGTTAAGAATAGTATATAAAATAAAGAATATATTCTAAAGTACTACAGTGTTGCCAGATCTGCGACGCGAGAAGCCATACGTGTTGCTCGCGTCTCGGATCTGGCAACTCTGGCTGGCAGCGGGGAGCATACGCGCAGTCTTTGTTCTGTGCGTAATGCGTATCTCCACGTATCTCCTCTATTAGCGGGGCCAATAAACCGCCGATTTCTTTGTGACACGTATGCCTATATACGCTGCCATATTATGTGCTAATGTGCTTGAAGAATCTAATGTGATTAAGAAATCTAACGCTCTGTAACGGAAGTAAAGTTTCCTAGTAAAACATAAAAGAAAAGAAACATGGAAGAAGTGAAAAAGTGGCTGCTTCAGCATAACTTATCAGAATTAATTAGCCGTTTTGAGAGTAAGTATGAATTTTTGTATTATGCATTGCTGTTTTGTATATATTGCATGTTTTACGATTTGCTGTAGACGAAAAAATTAATTCAATGCGGAGGTTGAGAGTTCTCAGACAAGATCTGATTAGAGAGCTTGTCCCAGAAGTTGGCCTTCGGGCAGACTTCGAAGATTGCTTATTTAATTTGAGAAAAAGTGTCACATCAGGAGAGGTATATTATATTATAGTATAATACATCTCTCTTTTAATACACATAGGTAATTATTTATATTCAAAACAGAATTTTGCTTGGTGTTCACATATATTTGATCTTCGTGTCGTCAATTTGAATGGCTTTCTAAGGTTAGGTTAGGTTTAATGTAAATTTAATGTAAATAGAATTAATGTAAATAATTATCAATGTGTTATTATTTCTTTGTTTCTACATATTAAAAAGAACATTCGAATTTCTAAAAACTGTTTTTTATTACAGATTAATACGCAGAATTATAAAGATATAGACACTATAAATTTATATGATGAGATGTCCCACGATGATGTGCCACATGATGATTTTATCCTAACTATTAATAATAATCAGTTTGTAGATGAGGAGGGAAATTCACTTCCTGTATTGCAAGTCAAATCATCCGAAGAAACTGATCAAGTAAGAATTATCAAAACAAATTATCAAAAAATTTGTTTAGCATGTGATATGTCTCACTGCTCAAATTGTTATTCTGCTTTTTAAGGTTGATCAAAGAAGAGAAGAAACAGCAGTCAAGAATTTTGAAACTGAAAGCTTTGAAAATTTTAAAGCTGGGAGTTCAATATCTGATATTCACAATGAGAGCAAACACGCATTTGATAGAAAGAGAAACAAATTAAAGTCAAATTGTGAGCCAAATAAACGTTTGGCTTCTTTCAAGGGCTTTTCCCACTTGAAAGAATTAGTATGTATATTCTCTTTTAATTGCTATGCACATTTTTTTCTGCAAGTCAATTTTTTTGTTTATAATTATTGTTTGTGTTTTCAGGATCTTGAGACATATTTAAAGAATTATGATCTAAAGTCTAAGGCGGCAGTAAATAATTATAAACTGAAAGGGATGTTAAATGAAACAGATCGATCTTCAATATCAAATGCTATAGTTCATGAGATGTTGAAAGTGAACTATGTGTAAGTCAATCACAATAATAATAATTTGAAGAAATGTCAGTGTTAGCTGGTCCAATACATGTTTCCATATAAGTTAATGTTTATTCTATGTGAAATTGCAGGCCATCCCAGTTTGAATATGTAGAAATTGTCAAAAAGATATGTGCTCTTTTCCCCACTGAAGATCCAGTAAGCTACTTTCAATAAATCTTATTGTCGATTATCTAAGCAATTTCAATCTTACTGAAAAATTCTTTCATCCAACAGGCCATTTATTACGTTCCTCCTGACACAACGCATAAGAATGCTCAAGGCAAGTTGCCTAATAAGGTAAAAAATATTAAATATAACCTTCAAAAGAAGGACGCAGGAACTTTCCACTGCTCCTCTTCTTCAGTGCATGCTTTAGAAGCATTCGGAAAAACAAAGATTACTGACCCAGCTAAGTTAGAAGGTAAGATTCTCTGATTATAAAAATAATATCTTATAAATAATATAATATATAATAAATAATATAATATAATATATAATATATAATAAATAATTTATAATAATAATAATAAATAATATATAATAAAATAATATCTTATAAATAATATAATATATAATAAATAAATATAAATAATGATAATAATAATAATAATATAATTATAATATAATAATAATATAATTATAAATAATAATCTTCTCTTATCATTTTAGGAAGCATTGATAAAGAAAACCACGCTATAAAGACGGCCATCACATGTCTGAGACATAAAAGGGATTCTTGGCCTCAACTGTTGGCGAACTGGTCAGTAACGCATGCCCTTAGACGTAAAATCTTGTTAGAGACAAGACCAAGGGCTCAGTGTGAGATCAGTAAAGCTCAACAAAAAGACACAATTAAAAATGAAAATTATGAAAATGAAGATGAAGAAGAGCAACTCATCGATGAGTATATAAAAAAATGGGATGTCTTGAAGCTTCCCAATGGATATCTCTTAGTTAGTGTACAATGAAGAATTTTTCTAATAATTAAAAATAAAATAATTTAGAAATAAAATAAAATAAAAATAATTTAAAAATAAAATTAAAAAAATTTGTAATAATTAAAAATAAAGTAAGCTTGTTTTATTCTTCAGAAAATGCTAATTGATTGTCATATTTTTTCAGCTAAATCAAGACTTTAAGGAGCTTTTCCCAGGTAGGGAGGAAAATCTTTTTTTAAAGTGGGAAACTGCAAAAGAGTTAATAATTGAGTTGGCAGAGACCGAGATTTCTGTTTCGGATATTTATGGAAGAGATCTGCTGAAACAATATCATGCTGCTCCTGCAGGTAAATACATAAATTTTAATTTTTTTTCTCAATTTGTAATATTCCCTACTTTAATATTTATACAGACAAACGGGATGTAATCATATTATATCTATTACCATCTTTGTGCTGCAAGCGAGGGCGCGGGAAAAGCATAGGTTACGTTCCATCAGTGCAAGAGGCTAGAAAGTTCTTCATTCTTCATGTGACTGTAAATAATTATTTTCAAGTTACATTAATTTTATTTTTTTCAATTTTTGTCCTAATTCTCTTTGGGAACTAAATGGATTTTTTCTCTACTGTTAGGTTCCAGGAGACCTGAGGAGAACTATTAAAAGGCATCGTGACCATCTCAATACCATTGGAGCCCGTCTCCAACCGATTCTCATAATTGTCGGACAGACGCTGGCAAATATAACTGCCACCTATATTCAAATTGATGGTGTTCGCTACAAACTGAGAACACCAGTGACAGCTCTGGATGCTTGCTTGAAAGCATATCATGCTCTAGATGTAGCATATCCCCAAGAGTGCAAGGCTGTATGGTATTTTGTGCAACATTACTTTTATAACTTATATTTGAAAGAAGATGAGAACATCTCTCGAGTTACAAGTTTAATAAGCTCTCTTTGTGGACTCGTCTCAAGAAAAGAATAAAGTATTTACAAATTTATTATAATTTTCCATGTAGTTTTTAAGTTTATTTTAGGTTTATTTTATCCAGTGCAAGTAAGAAGTATGTCATATATTTGTAATGAGTGTCGTGCAGCCTTGCGCTCAATAAGTGCACTTTGCACTCACTTGCAGATAATTCATTCTTTCAGTGTTAACATTTATACTTGTGCTCAAGATGGTTGTAATAGAGAATATAACTCCATCAAATCCTTCAGAAAACACCTAGAGAACAAGACATCCTATCAGACCTCATTTAAGAGTTCAAGTGATGGAAAATGCCCCGCTAGCCGAAAATGTTATCGGGGTAAATCGTGACAACGTTCCTATAAATGGCAACTCTCCGATGCCTATAAATGAAAATGTACTTAATAACATACAAGAGAATGATGTAGACATCAGGCAATTTCATGAAATAACTGTCGCAAATTTTCAAAACATTTTATTTCAATCATCTTTGGTCCTTACTGCCAAGTTATACAATGACATTACTCTCAATCGAACTCAAGTACATGATATTCTCGATTATGTTAAAAAATTTGTTTCAAGTGATTTTCTAGAAATGTTAAAAAATAAAACTCTTACTGTAATTAGAAATAACAATGTACCTCAGGAAGAGATAGAGGATTTAGATGCTATGTTTTCTGCATTGCACAATATGTTTTCAGGTCTTGAAACTGAGACTCAACGAGTGAATGCTCTACAACAGAGTCATTGTTATATATGCCCCAACTCATATATTATAGGCGTGGGTGAGAAAATAAAAAAAGTGAGAGGTAACTTGGTTTTGACACCAGTTGAATTGACTGGTCAATTTATTTCTATGAAACGCACATTAAGACAGTTTTTGGAATTGCCCAATGTCTTCAATGCCATAATGAGCAATGTTGAAAATCTTAAAAATTCTGAATCCTTCACAAATGTCATGCAAAGTCCTTTGTGGAGAAACATAGAGCGAAATTATGGAAATCGTACTGTTCTGCCTCTAGATGTGTATTTTGATGACGTGGAACCTGATAATCAAACAGGTTCCCATTCAGGTGTCCACAGCTTGGGAGTAATCTATTATCCATTCCATGTATTCCACAACATTTGCTTTCTTTATTGGAAAATATTTTTGTTGCCTGTATTTTTCTAAGTGATCATCGGAATGGCCATAACAAAGAGGTATTCGCACCTATTATTGATGAAATAAGGGATCTCGAAACAAATGGTATTGTCATTCAAACTGAATCAGAGCATACCGTTTATTTTGCTCTGTGTCAAATTCTAGGAGATAATTTAGGGCAACATGCTATAACTGGCTTTGTGGAATCATTTAATGCAGATTATTATTGCAGATTTTGTAAGGAGCATAAAAATACCATGAGGAGGCAAATGAGAGAGAATATTATGGTACTTCGCAATAGAATAAATTATGAAGATGATATACTAAGTAATAATGTTTCTCAAACAGGAATTAAGACTCGTTGTATATGGCATATTTTGACCTCTTATCATGTCACTGAGAACCTTGTATGTGATTTAATGCATGATTTTTTTGAAGGAGTGTGCCATTATGATTTGTGTGCTATATTAGACTACCTTATCAATCACATGAGTTTTCTCAATCTTGAGACTCTAAATGATCGTATTCAGAACTTTAATTATGGTGATTCTGGTGACAAACCAACACTTATTACTGTAGATCACATTCGCAATCAAAAATTGAAAATGTCTGCATCTGAAATGATGTTTTTTGTACATCACTTCGGTTTAATAATTGGAGATTTGGTGCCAGAGCATGATAAAGCTTGGAGATTATATATAATTCTTGTTGAAATACTAGACATTGTAATAGCTCCATATGTTAGACAACAGTTAACTGAGTATCTTTCAATTTTAATTGCCGAACATCATGAGATATATTGTACATTTTTTAATAAGACCTTGAAACCTAAACACCATTTCATGGTGCACTATCCTCGTATCATGAATTTGACAGGACCAGTGATAAATACCTGGTCAATGAGACTAGAAGGAAAGCATCGTCCTATAATAAAAAGAGTGGCGGATAATATGAGTTGCCGTAAAAATCTACCTCTTTCAATTGCAAAAAGATACGCACTTGCATGTTGTGCAAGGATTTTGAGTAAACGAGGCTTCTCAAATGACGTTAAGTATTATCCAAACGAACGCAGACTAGTAAATTGTGAAAATTTTGAAATGTTTCAAAATATTTTACCCGACGCAATGGAACAATCATTTGCAGTCGAAGAAGCAATCATTTGTGGTACCTGCTACAAATCTAATATGATTCTCGTTATTAATTATGAGGAGAACTTGCCTATCTTTGGAAATTTGTGTTGGATAGTGAGGTCACAAAATATACAAGAGTATCCCTTCTTTCTTTTATCAGGATTGCGAACCATTGGTTTCAATGAACACTTGCATTCCTATGAAATTAGACTCACTCCGGAGTGGTTTCTGATTGAATACAGAAATCTTATATCTTTTTATCCTTCCACTGCTCGTGTGGGGTCTGATGGGAACACTTATGTAACTTTTAAGCATATATTGTAGTTATTATAGTTATTATTAAGATTATTTGTAAGCAATTGATTCATTAAAGCGTATCTTTTATTTTAATATTTTATATTGTTTGATAGATATTTCATATAAGAGTTTTATAAACACATTACATATTCTTGTTGTTTAGTTTTAATATTTTGCTTTTTGTCCACGTTTTTAGTTTAAATGAAAAAATTGTAAGCGATTCACATATTCTTCATTTTATGTATAATTTAGTATTTATAGCATTTTATGTTGTTCGACAGATATTTTATGTAAGAGTCAATAAAATATTACGTTTTCTACTTTTACATTTGGCTACATTTGGCATTTTGTATTTTCTACATTGTCTACATTTGGCATTTTGTATTTTCTATTCATCTTTTTGACTTAAATATTAATAAAAAAAATAAAGAATTACACAGGAATTACAAATAAAGACTTAAATGGAATAAAAATAAGCAATGTCCTTATTCCATTTAAGTCTTTATTTCTAATAGCTGTGTAATTCCTTACTTCTTTCATTATATTTAAATCAAAAAGATAGGGAGAAAATGCAAAATGCCAAAAACAGCCACTTTTTCAATATATTTTATTATTACTTATTCACATTAGAGGTATATGTTCTAAAATTCATTAGAATATTTCATTATAATACTATTATTAGAGGGAAATCTTCTCATTTATAAAATATATACTTGGCGCCTATTTTAGTGAGGAATATTCTATAGTTTAGTGGGCTATTCTAAAATGTAGAATATAATTTTTTCGGTGTACTAATTAATGTATGTGAAAATTCTGAGGTATCGTCATCTTCCAAGTACATGTCCTCGTCCTGCTCGGTTTTATCATCGCCGTCGCCGTTTAAAGCCCCACGCGAATCTTTGTGAAAACGCTTTTTCGCATCCCGAACAAAATAAAGATAACGTTGAAGTACTTCTTTATACATTTTCCATCTTTCACCCTCGTCGGTGGGAGTCGAGAGATTGAGAATACGACACATCTCCGCATCGAGTCGCGATAAAGGGGTTCCCGGTGTCCGTACAGATTTATTATTATCATTTTCCGTATTATTAACATTTTCCGACTGTTGATTTTGTTGCTGCTGCATTCGTTGCATTTTTTCGAGATTTTCCGTAGAAATTAAAACCATTTTTTTAGCCTTTTCCATTTTTAATACTTTTCCAAATATTATTATTATTTTTCCTCACGATGGATATAAAGAATTGTATTTTTTCACTCGCCGATAATCCGTGATAATAAAGCACCAAGTATAGGTCCGATAATACAGGGTAAAAATCCTCCGCGTTGTATCAACAGTTTTCTTTTAGTCTTCAAATTTCCCCGCTTTGCCGCGATGCGACGTAAAGTCGTTTTATGCTTAGACAAACGCTTTTTTTCGCTAGATCGGAGCGGTACGTTACCTTCGAGCGTATTGAAAATACACTCCTGAATACACTTTACAAATTTATTGTCGGCATCACGTAAGAATGCCGCTCTTTGATTTTTTTTCAAATAGCATAAAGTTTTTAAGAGACACAAGTTCCTCTCTCCGATGCAACGTTTCGCAGTCTTTATCGCGCTATTCGATAAATTTCTCGATGTCGACGTCGTTGATATTTTGTTAGGGGCTGCTTTTTTCACCATTGCGCCGTAATCGTGCAACTACAACTCGCTGGTGTGAATACCGTTCTTTTATACGCTTCCGCTCCTAATGACTGATTTACGCGGTATGTAGACGTAATGTAGAGTATCCTCCGGAAAGATACACGTGCAAAATCGGTATTCGTCTGGAGTCGATTGTTTCAAATCGAGCAATAAATATCCATGCGGCTTCGAGGTAGCGTCGTAGTACGCTTCTTCCATAAATTTTGGATCGTCGGGATATACCTGGCGTGCTAAATGACGAATTTGCGCGCGATCGCGTGGATTTTTGAAAACTACTATATAATTCGCGTTAAGAGATATGTCGCGCTGCCCACGTCCCTGGTGGAAAAGATTTTGCGAAATGAGTATAACGCTGAGATTCTTATGATGACTTCCTTTGGTAAATAGATCCACGATAGCGTCGCACGAAGATGATTCCCTCATAAGATCGTCGATTATCACGAGTTTCGGAGAAAGCGGATCGTTGGAATAATCCTCCGGCCGTGGTAACCCCTCGTGAAATTCGATAATGTTTTTATCCGGTAGAGTATTATTACCATATTCTCTCTCTCGTATGCTTTTCTTTTCTTCTCTCTCACTCTCGCTGTTGCATTGTAAGCGTTGATACGTATCTTGCCACTCGGCGTAATAAAATAAAATTCTCTCGAATCGAACATCGGACATGTGAGATAAATGTCGAAGAAATGTTTTTACGAAAATCGTTTTTCCACACCCCGTAGGTCCACAGACGATCGACGTCCAAGGATGTTTCCAGCGTACATCCATTTTACAAAATGAACGACTGGCATTTACGTACGAATTCATAAATGGAAAAAGTAACCTACTACTACTGCTTAATAATAAGAATAGTCTGCGTAAAAATACATGCGTATACCGAATATTATTTGCAGGAATGTAAGAAGAAAATAAGCTTATTCACGGGGCCCCATCCGCGGCGGCCGCATGCTCGCGCTAGCGTTTTCCGTTGCGCGTACGAGCGGAAAGCACGGCGGCTAATTAGCTGATACATAGCCGCCGAGTGTGCCGCTAATAAGCGTATTCGCGGGGGTGAGCTAACACCAACGTTTTTTCTTAACACGAGCACCGCCGCTAACGAGCTTATACGCTGGTGCTCTACGACGAGCTAAGACGCTCGTTTTAAAACTACTCAACACTAGCAATGTTATGCTAATAATAATAATAATAATAATAATAATATGTAATAATAATAATAATATGTAATAATAATAATAATATGTAATAATAATAATAATATGTAATAATAATAATATGTAATAATAATAATAATATGTAATAATAATAATAATATATAATAATAATAATAATATGTAATATGTAATATTCTATGTTCGCGATGCTAGAAGGAGATATGGAGGAAAAGGTAAAGAAGAAGAATATAATTTTAAGACAGAAAAAAGCTTCGTATTTATTTGTTCTTTATAAAATTAAAAGTTGCGGTTTAACAAAATTGTACGGGTAATTTCGCTGAATTGAAGCGAGAGGAATTCTGCAAATACAATATTGAAATGCACATCTAAAAATGATAAATTATTTATTTGCGTTTGCACATTACGCTCAATTTCTTGATAATTGCCTTTAATTGTAAGTTTTATAATTTCGCAATCTATATAAGATGTGGGAAGTTTTAATTCTATTTCGCTAATTATATATTTGACGCATTTATTAACAGTATCGGCGATAGAAAGTAGTTGTGACAAATTCGCATCCACACATTTTGCAATATTTTCCAAACCGAGGAATGTAGCTCTCTGCATGACGACGGCGACGCTGTAAGTTTTTCGTTTCTTCAACGGGGGTTGCGTCTGGTCTTCTTCTTCTTCCGTTTCTCTCCCGCTATCCGTGGAATGTTCAGTATTTTCCCTGTATGACACCAAGACTGCTTTCGAGCCGTAAGCGCTGGTGAAGTTGACGGAAATATTGTTAATAACAATAGGGCTTGGTCTAGTTTTTTGATTCTCGTCAAAGTACAGTCTCATTTGACTCATACAAGTTTGAAACTGATGCCACGTAACGGTGTCGAAGCAAATTCCTTCGACATAATTGCCCGTCAATTTAACAATCGGTACGTAGCAGCCTTCATTTGTCGCTTGTAATCCCACATGTATTTTCTTAGTGTGAGATAAATTAAGTCCATACGTCGTTGATAGCAACAAATAACGCTGCTGCTGCTGCTGCTGCTGCTGCTCGTTTCTCCCAGCGCTCTTGACAGCGTCATTGTTTTCCGTCTTAATAATATCACATACGTGTTCAGATTTCACGAAACTGGTTATCTTCTTCGCTGCCGACATTGTTTTCACTTTTGAGCTTTTAAAACCAACGCGTGAAGAATAGATATAACAACAAAGTATTTAGAATACCAAATTCGCGAGTATCGCCGCAGAAATTAAGGGTTCGAACGCCGGAACTCGAATGAATGCGAATTCACGTCTTCTCGCCGGATTAGCAGTGCAGAATTTGGAAAAGTGGGGGAAAAATTTGCGCACGCAACTGCAAATAATCTGAAAAATCAGGATTTTTCGTGTTCAAACCTGTGCTTATTTTATTGCATCCTGTTCAACGTAGCAGCGATGCGACGGTTATTTTTTTCAAAAGGTTCAGGTAGTTTACAATCCTCTGTATATTACATGTTAGGTTAGGTTAGGTTAGGTTAGGTTTCTTATTCTGCGCGAGTATAATAAATATTTATAACGTTATAAAAATAAAAAATTTTATGCGGGGATTTTCTAATTGTTAGCTTTAGGTCTTTGTAACTCTAGTTCTTTTACGAGAAAATTCTTAGAATTTTTCGCAGCAATAACCTGTATTCAGAATTAGCAGGTGTTATAATCCTACGCCCGGAGTTAAGACAAGGATGAGAGAATTAAGACAAGGATGTGATATTGAAAATTTTTCCTCCCCCGTTTTTCTCGAAAAAAGATTTCCGAAAACGGCAAGCCAATGAAAAATCAGGAATTTTCGGCACTATCTTTTTAAAATTACTGTACACGAATGGGGGAACTTCAACGGTTCCTCCTCCTCCTCCTCCTCCTTCTCCTTCTCCTTTTCCTTCTCTTCTTCCTCATCCCCCTCATCCTCGTTCTCTTGCAAAAAGCAGGGATACGAGAATAAATAAATTTGTGAGCAACGAAATAAAAAGTATTTTTGAGTTTGTCATCTCGCTTGGTAACTCTCGCTCTTCTACAGAAGTATTCTACACGTATTTTGCATTTCGAATAGAAAAGAAATATCGCGAAATGGTAGAACTTAAAGCTGTATTATCCGATTGTATAATTGCGGCGTCAAATTTGAAGCCGACGTTAGATAGCAATCGCTATTTAGCAGCATTATCGGACGTATCGGCGGAAAATAATTACGAAGTGTTTCGAGCTTTTGCATGCGCCAGTTCGGACACTCTACTCGCGGTATTGTATAGATTGGGTCATTTCAACGGATATGACGAATTACTACATATCGCGGGTGAAATAGTGGAAATGCGCGAGGCATTTGGCCATAAAGAGGAAGACGCGGGAGGTCATATAAGCTTCCTGTTATTAAATCATCGAGGAAGAGGATTAGAAGTTGGTAAGAAAATGATTTAATTACATTAGTGTATTTTATAAAAATAATCAGAGAGACGCGAGACGGCGATTAATTTTCAAATTAATGATAATTTGTAGAACGAAACACCCCTGTGAATGATGGGTCACCGCACGTGACTCCCGCTCATGGTCGAAGGCGCCGAGCCGGAGAAGAGCTTGAGCCTGAGACAAGACCTACTCGTAAGTTTTTATAAAAAATAAAATATTTATCTTCATAAAAATTTTATCGTTACTGATAAATAATATTAAATTTTAGGTAGAATACGATTTGACGAAGATGCTTGCGATGCGACCTCTGATATTATATCGTCAGGTGAGATACAATCTTAAGAAAGTACAAATGTAAATGTAAATGTAGAGCTTATTTATAATTAAATTTTCTGTTTTTGTTTCGACAGTGCAGAGAGGCGGTGGCGGCCGAAATCGCGACTCGTCTCTTATAGAACATTCGTCACAGACTACTCGTGATAACACTCGCGAAATATCCGCGGGAGAGGAAAATGAGGAGGAGGAGGAGGAGGAGGAGGAGGAAGAAGCTTCGCGAAATCATCCTAATATTTCATCGGAGACGGAAGAGGCTGCGGAGGAGGAGCAAAGAGAAGAGGAGTATCAACAACTGCAGCAACGTCAGGTCGGAAATAATTTCACTTATATAGATTTATTAGCGGAAAATATGCGACGATTTAGAAGATTTGGAATAATTGGGAGAGAAGCGAGTTTCGCGATACGTCCTCTAGCCGAAGGTGCTGATATTTATTGTGCATTGGAAAACGCGTTTCGTGAGATTCATTCATATGTCATAAATTCGTGCGACCTGGGCGATTACGTAGGATTAACGCTTGATTCGCCGAATTTAACGCACGGTCCTGCCGGTATATCCTTTCGCCCTGCACGTGACTTAACTCACGACGACATTTGGAGACTCGTGAGTTCGGTAGCGCAGAGTGCGGGTGGTCTCGATATCGCGCAACATTTTAATATAAGCGTTTTTAATGTCGCGATTCCTTCAGGCCGTGGACGTGTCAAATTAACACGCGAAGACATTGCAAAACACTCGATATTGACGATAAATAATTCGGACAACTTATGCTTCCCTCGAGCCGTTGTAGTAGCACGAATTTATCGTGAACGCGGTAACCTGCGTACAGGCGAGTTACATGAAAAATGGGAGGCTGTGAGATATCAACAGTCAGCGTTTCAGCGCGAACAAGCACAGCAATTAACGAGAAATGCGGGGGTTATAATACCGGAGGAGGGATGTGGAATTCGCGAAATCGAACGCTTTCAACGATATCTCGCCGTAGATAATATCGCGATTGTCGTCTATAATTTTAGTACTTTTGGGCATGGTGAGAAACCAATGTATGACGGAATCGCGTTACTCGCTTCTCTCGGTCGCGAACCTGCGTTACGCTTAAATATTATGTATTACGAACGTTCGCGTCATTATAATCCTATCCTAAATTTGAACGGGGCCGCGGGTAGCCGAGATTATTGCGAGCCGTGTAATATAGGGTATCGGGCCGATAGAAACTGTCATCGTTGTCCTAATAAGTGTCCGCGATGTTTCACCGTACCGTCGTGTAGGTCGCAGCTCGACGTGGAGATCATAAAATGTAACGCGTGTAAGCGCACATTTTTCGGTGCTGAATGTTTCGAACGTCATCAGCGTGCAAAATCGTATGACGGCAAATCGCTCGCGAGTATTTGTAATACCGTGCAATTTTGCGACCGATGCGGTCGCGTCATTAAATTGAATACTAGACATGAATGCGGTATTACTTATTGCAAATTATGTCGTTCACCGAAGCCCGAAAATCATTTATGTTACATGCAACCTTTTCGCCACGCTAACGATATCTCTAGTGTAGCGTCGTCGTGTCGTCGTCGTCGTCGTCGTCGTCATCGGGGACGGGGGCGAGAATAACAAATGCGAATTCTACAAAGAGAAGTAAAGATTTTAATAACGTACAGTCGAACGAACGCACATACGATCGCAAAAAAGGACGCGTAGCATTCGTATTTTATGATTTTGAAACGCGACAAGACGAGGCGCTCGAAGGTACCACGAGTGTAAAAAAACACGTTCCTACCCTTTGCGTGGCACAACAGATTTGCGAAGCGTGCGCGCATGAAAACGACATGCCTGTGCGATGTCGTTGGTGCGGAGAGCGGGAGTTCGTATTTAATCACGATCCGGTGAAACAATTTGTCGATTTTGCAACGCGGCCGACAAAATATTTCAAACAAATCATATGCATAGCCCATAATGCGAGAGCGTTCGACGCTCAATTTATCTTACAATATATTGCGGAAAGCCAAAATGTAGAACCTAAAATAATTTTAAACGGCTCTAAGATTATGATATTAACGGTAGGACATACAAAATTTATCGATAGTGTTAATTATATGCCGATGCGTTTATCCGAATTACCAAAAGCTTTCGGGTTAGTTGGTACGGTGGATAAAGGCATTTTTCCTCATTTGTTTAACACTGTCGAAAATCAATCGTATGTCGGGCCGTTACCCGATGTAGAATATTATTCGCCGGATACCATGAAATCGGACGAGCGTGAACGGTTTCTCGCATGGCATAGCGATATGAGACAAAAAAATACCGTGTTTGATTTTCAACGCGAGATAGTGCGTTATTGCCGTAACGATGTTGATATTCTTCGACGAGCGTGTATGGCGTTTAGAAAAATTTTCATAGATCGCGGAAATGTATGCCCGTTCGAGGAATGCGCTACTATCGCTTCGACTTGCATGACAGTTTTTCGGAAAAACTTTTTGCAGGCAGATACGATAGGCATCATTCCTGTGGGTGGCTACAGACGCGCGAGTAATCATTCGCGTAAAGCTTTGCAGTGGTTGGTATGGATGGAACGTGAACTCGGTCATCCTATAAATCACGCGGGACGTACACGTGAATATCGTACGACAGACGGTACGCTCGTCGACGGATATTTTGAAACGATTGTTACAGGGACGACGCGGCGTCACGTGCTGCAATTCCACGGCTGTTTTTGGCATGGATGCCCGTCTTGTTTTCCTTTGAATCGAGATAGGGTACTTTCAACGTCTGATCGTAAAGATACGATAAATTCTCGTTACGAGCGAACTCTCGCGATCTCATGGCGCCTTCGGCAACGCGGATATACAGTGATGGAGAAGTGGGAGTGCGCTTTCGATCGGGAAATGCGGGATAATCGCGAAATGAGAGAATACCTCGAGAATCATCCGATGGTAGAAACGCCGCCACTCGATCCTCGCGACGCATTTTTCGGTGGGCGTACGGGGAATATCGCAACTCGATACGAGATTACGGGTACGGAGAAGATACGTTACGTGGACGTGTGTTCTTTGTATCCGTATGTATTGAAAACGGGCGCTTTCCCGATCGGTCATCCTGAAATTTACGTAGGCGAGGAATGTTCTACTTTAATAGGAATAGCGCCGAATTATAAGTTTGACGCGCTCGAGGGGCTTATACGGTGTAAAGTACTTCCACCGCGCGATTTATTTCATCCTGTACTTCCATACCGGGTACAGGGAAAATTGCTTTTCACCTTATGTCGCAGTTGCTGCGAAACATTTTCACAGACGGTCTGTACGCACGATAGCGTTAACGAGCGCGAATTCGAAGATACGTGGAGATCCTGCGAATTACGTAAGGCCATCGAAAAGGGTTATCTCGTGACGGCAGTAAGCGAAATTTGGCAATATAAAACTAGCCAATTCGATCCCACGACACGGCAGGGTGGATTGTTCGCCAATTATATCAATACTTTCTTACAACTTAAGCAAGAAGCCAGTGGATGGCCGAGCGAATGCGGTGAAAATGATGACGATACAAAAGAGCGATACTTGAGGGAATATGAAAATACCGAGGGTATCGTTCTCGATAAGCGTAACATCATGCGGAATCCCGGTTTACGCTCGGTCGCAAAACTGTGTTTAAATTCTTTTTGGGGTAAATTTGGCCAACGATCTAACTTGCCGAATACCGAAGTCGTGAGAACGCGACAACGTTTTGTATCGTTGCTTACGAGTACAGAACACGAAATAACCGGCATATTACCTGTAAATGATGAGGTAATATATGTTTCGTGGCGATTACGACAAGAGGCTGTCGTTTCCTCCCCGATAACCAATGTCGTAATAGCGGCGTATACGACGACACAAGCGCGATTAAAACTATATTCCTATTTAGAGCGCCTAGATCGCCGTGTATTGTATTATGATACGGATTCGTGCATCTATGTAAGCACCGGAAATCCGGGTGAATACGAACCTCCTACGGGAAATTTTCTGGGGGACATGACGGATGAACTCGAAAGCTACGGTTGCGGTAGCTATATCGAGGCGTTCGTGTCCGGAGGCCCAAAATTTTACGCTTACGTCGTTCGTACACCGGAAGGTCATACGCACGAAGTATGTAAAGTTAAGGGTATATCGCTTAATTATGAAAACTCACGTCTTGTAAATTTTATTAGTATTAAGAATTTATTATTAGCGAGAGAGAGATTGCGGGAAAATACGGAAGAAGAAGAAGGTGAAACCGCTACAAATTTGATAAATTTGAGTTTTAGCGCTATTCGCCGTACCGCGTTTCACGAAGTTATAACGCGGCGCGAGACGAAAATATGCGCACCGGTATTGGTAAAACGTCGATTTATTAATAACCGTTATTCGTTACCATACAGATATGTAGCGGAAGAATAATTCCTCCCTCTACTTCTTCGTTTTCGTTTAAATAAAAGAATTCGCATATTTTCCGTCGCACAATTAGATATAATTTTGTAAAATGCTAGAATTATAAACGTAAATCTAGAATTTATAAATATTATTTGTAAAAAGTTTATGTATTTTATGTATTTCAGAAAAAATTATTGTATTAATAATATATATATATAAAATAAAATGTGCGCGGGTGTGTGTGTGTGTGTGTGTGTGTGTGTGTTGGATGTGAAATAATTGTTACTATGTATACACAAAAATGTAGGAAATAAATATATTGACAAATATATGGGATTAAATATACAATATACGTCTTGAATTTAATCTGTCGAATATTACCTGACGCAAAATTTTGTCGGAAAAATTTACAAAGGGAATGCGTTGAAATAGAGAAAGGATTAGAGAGAAGAAAATAATACCTCACGCAAGTGTCGAAAATAAAATGGAAAAAAGTGTCGTAAAAGTTTAAGACACTTAAGCTCGTGACTGAAGGGTAGCAATGCATTATATTGTTTTATAATTTCTTGAAAAAAGGAACAAAAACGAGATAAGTAATTCTAACCTTTGTATAGAATTTTACGTAAACTCGAAGAAAATGCAAAAATCCTCCTCCACCAATGAAATATCGTGTGAAAAAACCAAGCTAAGGATTGGAAATTTTGTGTTACGCCCTTTTTGGAAAATAGTGGGACAACATGGATAAAATGCTCTTTTTGCGTGAGAAAAATCAGTAAAAATTTTTCACTCGAGTGGTTTGCTTGTTTAAAGAAAAGGCTTGTTTAAAGTTTCTCTAAAAATGGCCAGAGTAGCGGAAATTATAAAAAACATCCTTTTAATTTGCACGAATATAGTGCCGCAACTAGAAATCGTCGCGTTTATAGAACAATTAGACGAGAGTGACGCGGAAAAAAATTACGAAGTGTTCTCGGCGTTTGCTGAAAAAGAATGTAGTAGCTCTCTACTCGGTGTACTATACCGTTTAGGGCACTTTGCCGGGGAGGAAAAAATTTTGAAAATAGCGGCCGAGATAGTGTCCGCTCGACAGTCTGCGGAAAAGAAGGAGGAGGAGGACTTGGAGGACATATAAATTTCCTCCTACATTACAGGCATCGTCATCGATCTCAGGGTGAGTAAACATGTAATATTTTTAAAATTAACATGTGTAGAATATATTAATGTGTGTAGAAATAAGAATAAATTTCTAAACTTTATTTCGATTTGATAAAATAGAAGCCAGGAAAGTTGCCACGATAAAACCCCTGCCTCCACGGAAACGTCCAGCGGAGGAACCCGCGGCCGGAGAAGCCGGAACAGGCCCTTCAGGTTTACGTAAGTATTCCTAAATATATTTTTATAATATTTTTTCGAAGCTATAATAGAAATAAGATTAATAAAATTTCAATTTTTAGAAAGAAGACCGGCTCCATTCCCTCCGGCTATCGACGTTGAGGCCATTGAAGTGATAACCATATCAGGTAAATATCTCTCTTAAAAACAAAAGAAAAGTTTTTGAAGTTTTTTGAAAAAGAAAAGAAATTTTTAACAAAATTAAATTTTTAATTAAATATTTTATTATTTTTAAATTTTTAAATGAAATTAATATTAATTAACTTTATTTACTTTATATACTTTACTTATTTTTTAGATGACGAAGATGGCGACAATGCGGTAATCGTGAATTGAGGATCAAGACTAATAGTAATAAGAATAATAGTAATAAGTATAATAGTAATAAGAATATTATCTTTTATAAAACCAGTGCCAAAATAAATGCGCGACTTTTTGTCTTAAATCGACTAATATTTTTCTCATTCCCCTCATCCCCTCCTTTATACACCTGTATAGCGTCCCAAACGCCCGAACCTGTACATCCCTGTCTTTATCACCTTTTCATACCTTCTTTTTTGTCAATGCGATGACGCCAATGCGGTGGCGTCACCTACCGCCGTCTACCGCGTCACAAACGTACCCGCGCGTGCACGCTCCGTCTTTTACAGCAACGGTAGGGTGGGGATCATGGATGGACATAAACCTAACGTAACCCCAATGTACCGATTCTTCTTCGCTACACCACGACCGCCATTTTGTCGGGGTGCCGCCATCTCCTTTCCCTCCTCGGCCATATTGTCGGCTCCTACTCACGTGCTATATTTTCTCTCTCGTTTCCCCCCTCAAATCCGCGCCAATCAGAGCCTGGGCCACTACCGGGCGAGCCAATAAGAGCTTGGGCCACTACCGGGCGAGCCAATCAGAGCCTGGGCCACTACCGGGCGAGTCAATCAGAGCCTGGGCCACTACCGGGCGAGCCAATCAGAGCCTGGGCCACTACCGCGCCAGCCAATCAGAGCGCTCCTTCGTCTCAGACAGGCCACGCCTCCGGCGCCAGTGGGCGAGTGATGGGGGTTTGTTTTGACGCCCCGTAGTGGCCCACTAACTACTGGAAGGAACTATTAAATACGTTTTACATACGATCATCAAATTCTTCAGAGCTTATCTCTCGAATTTAATAATATGAAGAGTGTTCTTAGAGAAAAGTGCTTTCCTCCGTTCTCCATTTTTACATTTTTCACCGTGCGCGTTTGGAGTATCTTTATTCCATCGTTATCTTTTGCAAACAGATGAATTCTTTTTCCTTTCGTCGCGAAAGAAAGAGACTGAGGTTTAATAAATATCACTGCGAAGCAAAGAAAGATATGTATCGATTCGGCCATTCATTATTCAAGTACGTAACGTTCTACAATTTCCTAATTAATCTCTGCCGTGCCGGCAATCTTTTTTTTTCATTAACATTCATTAGTTGTCGTCGATATCGCGGGAGATAAGGGTCGGAAATAGTTTCTCCTAAAGTCCCACCGACCTTCACAAGATTATGGATTCATCCTTGGAAGTCTAGTAGGTGGACCGAAGCAGAAAATCGAAAGTTTCTCTGCTAGCGCCGAGATGGGCACGAGATAAATTTTAATATACCGATGAATTTTGTTCTCCTCATATACGTACATCGTATCGATCATGTATCTGATTCCACTTGACACAATAAGCTACTCCACTCGTGTTTCTTGGATTTTTGAATTCATATACAGGCTATATAATAAAAATAATAAAATAATATAATATAAATTTTTTAAAAATGTGAAAAATAATAAATATAATAATAAAAAACATAACTCGTGAATATCTTTCAAAATTATCCAATATGAGCAAAATTCCAACTACGATTTTATATAGTTTGCATTCAAGCAGTATTCTTTTCATGTAAACTTCTTCTTAAAAATAATTATCTTACACAAATTATTTAATCAGCATATTTACGCGAAAATTTATTAACGAGAATATCTCTACATATTTCGTTATATAATACAATCATCATCAAAACATATAATCTAATATTTTGCAATTATAATTGTAATGTTATCATAGCTCGAACATATTTTTTATCTACAATTACATAGATCTTTATGGTCCTATTTTGACGAAGTGTGGCAACTGAATACTTGACTGTATTACGGAACTCACGATATATATATATATATATATATATATATATATATATATATATATATATACAGGGTGTCCTAGACCACCCGTACACCCCTTTTCTTTCAAAAACTAAGCATTTTAGAGAAAAACGTTTTCGACAAAAGTTGTATGGTTTCGAGGGGGCCATAAGATGGTACCATTGGTTTGACCTTGAAGAGTCATTTGAAGGTCACGTGAAGGTCACTTCAATTTTTTTTAATGGAATACCCTATATATTTTTGCACATTCTTGTAGCTTATCTCGATAGCTTTCCAAAACACTATAATTAAGTACCTTTTCATACAACATAGTTGTTTCTTTTTAAATGTATTATACAGGGTGAGTTGTTTAAAGTGTTGCAAGCCATTTTTGCATAAAATACGCATTATGACAAAGAATGTTTTAGATAAAAACCATTTCGTTTGTAGGAGAAAATAATAAGGATATTAATTTGATCTTGGGTGTAAGTACTAAAATTTTATAAAAGTCAACTTAATTCTTTTTGTTAATGGAATACTTAGTTGTTTAAAAAATATATATATACAATACAAATATATACAATATACAAAAAATAAAATATATATACAATATATACATATATACTTTGCTTGTTACAAATTCATATTTATTTTAAAAATCTCAAAATTTTTTTTAAATATTTTTTTAAAAAACAATTATATATTTTATTTACTAATTGATTCTTTTATTATTTCTTTTATTATTTTATACATAAAAGTATTAAAGTAAAATAAAATAGAAGAATAAATATTTTACGGTATTTCACAATTTATATAAAATTATGTCAAAGTAAAATATATAATATTTTTTAAACTTCAATTTCTAGCCATTGTATCTTTATAACTTTTTATGCCAAATATTTGTGACGAATCGATTTATATAAAAAAAAATAGAATGTTCCATTTAAAAATAGAAGGTTCCATTTAAAAAATCTAGATTGATCTTTATATGATTTTGGCACTTACACCCCAAAGTCAGACTAATATCTATATATTGCTTTTTTTCTTTTAAATGAAATACCTTTTACTTAAAACAATTTTTGCTATCCAGTGAGAAATGATAGGTTGGAAAGGTGGCTATTAGATATTTATAGACGTTTATAAACATATAATAAATGTAATTTTCTGTATTTCTCATAGATATAATGTGTACTTTCAAGAATGGCTTGTAATATTTTAAATGTCTCACCCTGTATGTAAGATCTTTCTTATAATATCTTTTCAATTTATAATAAAATAATATAAAAATATGAATACTTTACATGAACAAATATATTTCAAGTTTTATTTTAGATTGTTTAGAATTTCCACATATTTATGCTCCTATTTTTTAAAAAAGAGAAACCCTGATGGATATTCTATTAAACATAGATATATTATAATTATATTATATAACACATTTCACATTAACTTTATATCGCACGGTAAATGAAATCAAAACAAAGTTTAAAAAATTCCGACGGCAAATCTCGATACAGTCGATAACAATCGATGGAAATTAAATCAATTTTGCTTTCAACCATATTATATTCATATATTATACAATCAAATAATTACACATATGTATCGACGCATTTTAAACCCGATTATTGATCTTTCAGCCTTCGAACAGTCGAAGAGTAATACCGGACTCTCACTTTCATGTCTCCGCAGCCTGGATCGCACATACACTGCGGGGGCAAACATTTGCAACACGTTTATGCCCATAAGGCTCTTTATATAAAGAAACGCTTTTTTATACATACAAAATGAGAAACGCTGATTTATACATATAAAATATCAAAAGTATCTTAAACATAATTGCTCGTAATAATGACACTTATTAGAATCAATTACATTACTAATTTGCTCCGCAGTTTTTGTCTTCACTCCAATATTCGGACAGACAGAATTCGAAAATAGGAAGAAATTAATAAGATTTTGCTTAGAAAATATCTTTCATTCATCAATATGAGATCTCTTGGAAAAAACTATTAAATATGTTTTATATACGATTATCAAATTCCTCAGAGCTTATCTCTCGAATTTAATAATATAAAGAGTGTTCTTACAAAAGAGTTGTTTCTTCCGTCCTCCATTTTTGTATTTTTCACCACGCGCATCTTTATTTCATCGTTATTTTTAGCAGACAGATTAGTTCTTTTTGTTTTCGCTGCGAAAGAAAGAGGATGAGGTTTACAAATATTGTGAGGCAAAAGAAGATATGTATCGATATCGTCATTGATTATTCAAGTACATAATTTTTTATATTTTCCTAATTGATCTCTACCGTGCAGGCAATTTTTTTTTTCATTGACATTTATTGGGTGTCGCCGATACCGCGGGAGATAAGGGTCGGAAATAGTTTCTCCTAGAGTCACACCGGCCTTCACAAAATCATGAATTTATTCTTGGAAGTCCAATAGGTGGACCAAAGCAAAAAACTAAAGGTTTCTACTAGCGCCGAGATAGGTTTGAAATAAATTTTAATATACCGATGAGTTTTATTCCCCTTATGTACGTACATCGTATCATACCTGATTCCATTTCACACAATATCCTAATCTACTCGTGTTTTTTGGACTTCTAAATCCGTACGCAGAGTAATAAAAATAATAAAAAATATAACTCGTGAATAATGCCTTTCAAAATTATCCAATATGGACGAAATTCCAATTACGATTTTATATAGTTTGCATTCAAGCATACTATTCATGTAAATTTCTTCATAAAAATTATTACGTTACAGAAGTTATATAAATAGCATGTTTAGGCGAAAATTTATTAACTGGAATATCTCTACATATTTCATGATATAATCATCAAAACACAATCCACTTTTTTATAGTTATAACGTTACAATATGCGGAGAGAATATATAAATCATACCTTGAATATATTTTTTATCTACGATTATATAGATTTTTGCGGTCCTGCTTTGATGAAATGTAACAACGATAATTATTTTACTGTCTTATAATGTCATGCTATTCAAACGAATAATTAGTTTTACAATATATCTCTATGTTTCTTATCATAGAACATGGGTATACGCTGAGAGAGAATCATCTACTCGTTTGTGTGAAACTTACATAAAAACAATTTAATGGGGCATGTGAAATAATATTTTATATAGAATCTAAACATAACACATGACAAAAATATAAACAAATAGATAAAGAAAGAAACAGCTGAAAATAAAATTTTTTTTCAGTTAAAAGAAGAAAAAGAATAAATATAAAATATGAGCAATATAAGACATGGAATTAAACTTAAATCAAACAGAACTAAAGAAGCACAATATTCCTTAGTGAAAAATAAATTAAAATATGAATTATTTCTATGATGCTTAGAATTGTATTAAATTGTATTAAATTCTATACAAATTAAAAAATATCAGAAATGTATGTATATTATACACACAGACACACACGCGCGCGCGCGCGCGTGTGGTGAGGGTGCAATGGGGGCCTTCGTTCCCCCCTCCCGCAACCACCCCGCCGGTAGGATCTCGCTTTACAACTCTTTTTGGTAAACATTATTACTTTGTCAAAAAATGAATACATGGTGCAAGAAAGTTATTTCATAATGGTGACAATATTGCAAAACCATAAAATATTTTTATAAATATCTCGGAAACTAAGGCCGAGTGACGGTAACATGTATAAGGAAAAGTTGTTCAGAATCATGCTCCCGACAACATATTTCAAGGTCATTCAAATCGGTGAGGAATCGCTAATGTATATAATTACCACACCGTTCTTTAAACGAACATCCAAAGATTGAACTCGGATTGAAATCGGATAGTATGCAGCGATTCACGAATATACATATTAATCTATATATCAATATATATATATATATATATATATATATATATCTATATATCAATCTAACAAAAAGCAGTGACTTTTATGTGACATCAAGTGAAAATTGGTAAATTTGATAATTTCTATATTGTTATAAATTACAGAAAAAAATGATTCATGATTATAATTTCTTTTTTATTAAAAAATATCTCTATTTGCTCATGTAGGCGCAAAATAATTTGTTTGCATTAGTGCGCGCGTCCGTGTGTAAATATTCGCACGAATGCACGCGAGTGTATATATGTTACATTTCTTTAAATATATGTAAGAAGAAGTATAGAGAAATAGACATGTAGATGTATAAGAAAATTGTGCCATGTGATTTATTATAAATTAAAGATTATATGAAATTTACAAAGCTCATGAGTTTCAAACAATTAATAATATATATTTAAGATATTAATAATACATATTAAATGCATATTAATAATACATATTAAATTTATAACAACAATTATCACATTCATATATATATATATATATATATATATATATATATATATATAAAGTTGTTATTATATATGTATATATAAATATTAAAGAATTATAATATGTTTCATAAATTTTTAATTTTAGATGTTATTTAAATATTAATATGTATTATTATACCTATATTATACTTATAATAAAAATTTGATTCAAGATAATAAAATTAATAAATATTAACAAATAAAGTTACAGATATAGAACAAATCAAATACAATTTAAAAAATAAATCAGAATACAATTTAAATTAGATGATATATTTTTAGTACATTAATAATATAATGTTAAATATATTGCAGATACTTTCTCATTTAATATAATTAGAATTATTTATATAATACAACATAATTTAATTATAATTATTTATATATTATAATTATGAATATAATTTATATTTAATTTAATTATAATATAACATAATTTAATTATAATTATTTATATATTATAATTATAAATATAATTTACACTTTGCATTACTTCATGTAAATAAGGATATAAAAACATCAGAGCAAATATGAATTGCAGGATGAAATAAATCCTTGTAAATGCATTTAATCATATATTATTAATGCACATAAGCATAAATAATAAATCGATAACTATAAACATTATAAATAGCTATTTTAAAGAAAGATATATAGATATATTCACATCATAATTATTACTTTCATTAAACGGATATTATTGATATTTTACAAAATTCTGAAAGTAATCCTTTTGACTTTTGATTTCGAAAAAACGTGTTTGTATCTTGCTTTGAATATTTAAAAGATATTGCTTAATACTTTTGAACTCTTCGACATTTCTACTCAATTCGCTCGTCTAAAACAGATTATATCGATATTAATTATTAGTGAATAGCAACTATCAATTATCAATAAATACTATATTAAATATTATCTCGTATATACATACATATATGTATATATATATATATATATATATATATATACTCGTATATACATGGGGTCCCATTTTAATGTGGAAATAACCCCAAATAACTTTCTTATTTTTAATTTTAGAAAAAGATGTTTTAGACAAAAGTTATATGGTTTCAAGGGGGACATAAGGTGCTACCATTGATTTGACCTTGAAGAGTCATTTGAAGGTCACGTGAAGGTCACTTCAATTTTTTTAAATGGAACACCCTATATATTTTTACGCATTCTTGTAGCTTATCTCGAGAGCTTTCCAAAACACTATAATTAAGTACCTTTTCGTTAAGTACTTTTTGAGTTATGAGGCTTGAAATAATTTCTTAATTTTACATAAACCGTAAAATATCTTGTAAAATATTCATTTTTCGATTATCTTACCTTAATACTTTTACGTACAAAATAATGAGAGGAATCAATTGGTGTAAAGAAAACACATAGTTGTTTTGAAGAAAAAATATGAAATTTGCAATTAACAATTCCATAAAATATGGAAATTACACAATTACAAAATTACAAAATTACAATAATTAACAATTCCATATTTTATGGAATTGGTAATTGCAAATTACATATTTTTTCTTCAAAACAACTATGTGTTTTCTTTAGACCAATTGATTCCTCTCATTATTTTGTACGTAAAAGTATTAAGGTAAGACAATCGAAAAATGAATATTTTACAAGATATTTTACGGTTTATGTAAAATTAAGAAATTATTTCAAGCCTCATAACTCAAAAAGTACTTAACGAAAAGGTACTTAATTATAGTGTTTTGGAAAGCTCTCGAAATAAGCTACAAGAATGTGCAAAAATATATAGGGTGTTCCATTTAAAAAAATTGAAGTGACCTTCACGTGACCTTCAAATGACTCTTCAAGGTCAAACCAATGGTACCACCTTATGTCCCCCTTGAAACCATGCAACTTTTGTCTGAAACATCTTTTTATAAAATTAAAAATAAGAAAGTTATTTGGGGTGGGACATTAAAATGGGACACCCTGTATATACAGGGTGTCCCATTTTAACTTGGACAGTAAAATATCTCAAAAACTAAGCCCAGCAAACAAAAATGTTTCAGACAAAAGTTGTATGGTTTTGACCTTCACGTGACCTTCAAGTGACTCTTCAAGGTCAAACCAATGGTACCATCTTATGGCCCCTTCGAAACCATACAACTTTTGTCTGAAACATTTTTGTTTGCTGGGCTTAGTTTTTGAGATATTTTACTGTCCAAGTTAAAATGGGACACCCTGTATATATTATAAACATTTTATTTATAATAATAATTTTAAATATAATTGGAATAAATAATAATTATAGATTATGAAGATTATATTCTCTTTTCAGAATCAAAATTTTAGTTATCCCGCAGAAAAAACGGATTTATGTTTGTAAACATTTTAAATTACTATGTCGATTTCTATGCAGGTTTCGTATATTTGTGAAAAAGTTATCAGCAATCGAATAAAGTGATATGAATTTTAAGAAATTAGTAAAGCCCTAAATGTGAAATATAAATTTAAATTTTTCGAACTAGGAAGAGAAAGTGAAATGCGGATGATAGATATAACCTCAGTTTCAAAGAAAATTAATTTTCCATTCAAAATAAATCGTTGTACATGGAATACATTTCTTTCCTCGATGCGATACTAAATAACGAAGTCTTAATTTAAGATTTTTAAAATAAATAATCCCTAATCTCTATAAAAAAGCGTAGGCGAAAAAATATCGAGATAAAGTTGCTAAAACAAAAATGAAATCATACTCCTATTATACTACGTGTTCTATTACATTATGTGCATAGTGTTGCACCATATTTTATTTAACAATTCTTATGTCTGCAAAGAATGTTTATAAGTAATATTTTATAAGTAATTCTTGACAAATAAAAATTCACAGTATTTAGAATTAGCGATTTTAAATATAAAATTAGAAATTTATAAGAGCTATCACAGAGAAAATATCATTATATTATAATATTATAATTGTTCTATCTAGCAGGCCATTGCATTAATTGTTGTGTTAACCTATCATTATCACAGTTTTAGTTTAATAAATGACTCATGTAATATTAGAGTATGCTAATCACATTACCTAATAACTCTCTCAATCATATTGAAAAAATATTTCAATTTATTTAACTAAGAGCTATTTAACATCTCAAAGCTATAAATTTTCTTTTTAAAATTTATATAAATCTATTTTTTATTAAGATCACTAAAATTTCCAAGTAAAGAAATTCTCTTTCTCTTTTGCTTTCGCTTGCTCCCATGTTCTTTCTCACTCTCTTATTCACTAAAAATTATAATACACTACTAAAAAAAAAATAGGGAACACTTTTTGTACCCGAAAAATTGGGCTATATTTAAACCGCTGAAATTCGTCGAAAAATTATCGTAGACAAAAAATAAAAAAAGTATTTTGAAGCTTGAAGCTTCAACTTTTACGTGCAGTTGATGATTTTTAAAAATTTTTTTATATTTCTTATCCTGCGCTTTAAAAAAGAACACATTGTTTAGTTCCTTAATATTATATATTTTTAACACACCGAAACTTGATAAAAAAATTTTTCTCGAGAAATTCAACTAAAATTTTATAAACTACAACATTTTGCTTGAAACGCTTTTTGCCAAAACGCTTTTTTTTAAATTTTCTTACGATTTTTTTTAATCGAGTAATACAATTTTGAAATTAAACCAGTATTTTCTATCGAACTAGAGAGTGTCAAAAATACGTAATTTTAATAAACAAAACAATGTCTTTTTTTAAAGCAAGAGAACAAGGAAGATAAAAAATTAAAAGAAACTAACAATAGCGCGTTAAAGATGAAATTTCAAGCTTCCAAATGCTTTCTTTATTTTTTGTCTACGACAATTTTTCGCCGAGTATCAACATCATATCTAAAAAATGCTGGTTTATTTTCAAAATCGTATTTATTTTTTATATTACTCGGTCAAAAAAAATCGGAGGAAAATTTTTAAAAAAGCTTTTCGCAGGAAAAATGTAATTTATAGAACTTGAGGTAAAGAACAATGCTGAAAAAGAGCCAAAATTTGCCTGTAAGGGGATTGTATGAAATCGGTATATCTTTATGTTTTTGAACCTGCTGAACTCGAAAATGAAGCTTAAAATTGTCCAAACACCGGAGAAAATTGTGAAAATGCAATTTTTTTTACAGAAAAGCCACGTTTTGCAGCAAATGTTTTTTAATGAACAAGTGGCAATTGTAAACGAAAAATGTCTTATTTTATTAATGTTTTTGAGAAAAAAGGGAGAGAGAGGAAGGTTGTGATTACTCATTTTAATTTAATTAAAAAAAACTAATACTGATACTGACTGTGATTTGTGATTTATATCGTACACTGAGAAAAAAATATACTAATAAAAAGGAAAATTTTCTTCGTTTTAGTAAATGGTTAGTTTGCATACAACTGTGACTCTATTTTCTTAAGTGAAGCAATTTTATTTACTTATGTGGAGAAAATAATTTCTTTTTAGAAGTAAATTATTCATAAGTAGTAAAAAAATTTTTTATAATAAAATAAATATGTACTTTTGTAAAGAAAATAATTATTTTTAAAGAGTAAATTATCTATTAATTAAAAAAACTGTTTGTTACAATATAATGAATATGTACTAACATGGAGAAAATAATTTCTTTGTAGAAGTAAATTATTCATAAATAATAAAAATAATTTTTTATAATAAAATAAATATGTACTTTTTTAAAGAAAATAATTATTTTTAAGAAGTAAATGATTTATTAATTCTAATAATTGTTTTTTACAATGTAGTAAATATATACTGATTATGGAGAAAATTATTTCTTTTTAGAAGTTATTTATTCATAAATAGTAAAAATAATTTTTTATAATAAAATAAATATGTACTTCTGTACAGAAAATAATTTTGTTTAAATAAACTATCTATTAATTGTAATAATTGTTTTTCACAATATAATACATTTTCATTTACGCCGGGAAAAAGATTTTATTTTCAAAATCAGTTATTTATTGTAAGAATTATCTTCCAATATAATATAATTAATGTTTACTAAAATGTAATTACTGTTTATCCTTTTTTTGCCGTTGTACATTTCTTGTACGTTACCTAATAATCTGCGTATTGTAAAGAAAAATTAGCGCATAAAAATATATCAAGCAATACATTTTTATTGATAAATTTAGCAATACATTTTTACTGATAAATTTTTTCACAATTTCATTGTAATTCAAACAAATTTTCGCAAAAAATTTCATTTTCATGACTTATAAAATAAATTTTATAATCTATTAAATCTTTTTGTTTAATACAAAAAAATTGATCGTTTTCTAATACTTTATAAGCATTTTTGTGACGATTAAAACTTAAAATAGAAAGCTTTGCACATAAAAAAAATATTTCTTTCTTTTGATTTAAAATAATATATCGAATCTTTCCAAATGAACGTTCATAAATATTCGTACATATAATATTGTTAATCTCATAACGTGTTCCATTTATTATAATCCAAGATATACAGTCTAATTGTAAGTTATCGTACATTATTTCTGGATGTAAAACATTTTTTATATTAAAGTAATCGAACACTTCAGAAAATTTGAATATTTTAGTATCATGTTGAAAGCGATCTGAAAATCCGTCAGCGCAAACGAATCGATAACAAAGTCCTAATTGATGTTTGAGAGCAAGCGTGTAAGAAGGATTTAGCCGTGAAGTAGTAGCTTTAGCATAACTTTTCAATTGCTTATGTTTCGCCTCAAAGCGAATTGATGAAACAAGATTTAGTAGCCCATATTTTTTTATGATTTTACTATAATGCAATAAATTATGATGCTTAGGTTTGAATGCAATATTAAATAATTTTTTATGCAAAGATAAATAATTAAATACAAGTTGATCAAATAAATCAATACATTCAGTAATGAGGTAATGTGAACATGAGATATTTATAATTTTTTTTAAAAATAAAAACAATTGCCAAATTAAATTGTTTGTTGGTACAAGATCACTGATTATTTGCGGTAAATTGTTGATCAAATAATACATTTCAGATGCTGTAATAATTATTTTTCCATTTTTAATCGATTCTGAATTAAGCGGTGGTGGAACGTTATCATTAAATGAAGTAATACAATTCAACAATCTCTCATTAAAAACCTGTAAAGTAAAAAATTGCTCTATGTAAATAAAATTATTTAAAATTTTACTTATGTCATATCTGCAAATTCCTTCTAATAAATCGTGCATTGGATCTATGGATATATTTTCTAACACGTGAAAATTTGGTATTTTATTAAAAATACATTCTTCTTGTATTCCAAACGTTGAGTTAATAACAGAATTGAGGTAATCGTTTTGCGTTCTAACATATCTTTTTTCTTCATAAACAAGTTTTTGTGCATCTTTTTTAGTGGCTGTACAAATACGACAATAATATTGAGTATTAAATCCCTTTGAAAAACCAAGAATCGTGTTCAAGCCTAAATTATCCCCAACTATAAACATTAAACGAAAAAATATTTTTTGCTCTTTATTGTTAATATTTATAATTATTCCATTAACACTGAGATCTATTATTTGATCAATAACGTGTGATAAGATTTTATTTCCTAACTTTTTATGATCTTGATAGTTATGCAGTTGCATAAGTAAAATGTTGTTTAGGTTGCTCGAATATTGAGGTGGTAGGCAGAGCAGAGTTAAATAAATCGCACCTAATTTATGAATTGATTTTCGCGATCCTAACGGATTATTAATTTCTACATCATCAAAATATAATGCTATTGGTAATGTGAGTTTATTTTGATTTAATTCTCCAGAATTCCACATTTCACCGTGGAAAACTGAAGTTCGCAATGTGGTATTATTTTTACATTTTTTTATATATTCCAAAATACTAATAAAAATGTTAGGCAATTCCAATAATTTTTTCAAAACGAGTTTTATAGAAATTATACTAATTTTTTTAAAATGTATGACTAAGTGTTTTCTTAATCTTTTTCTTTTTGGAGCTAAAAAAGAATCAATTTTTATTTCTGACGGTTTTATTAAACAATTAATATTAATTAAGTATTTAAAAGTGTAATGTTCACTGTTAAATTTTTTCAAACTATTTTTTATAATATTTAAATCATTATATATGTCACTCGTACTGCCATATTTTTTTTGCAACATTTCAAAACTGTCAGACAAATAAGTAGAAAAAATATTATTAATAATTTCATGAACATTCTTTCTATTGAAATTTTCAAAATAATATAATCTTGTAATTAAACGCAATGTTATATTTAACATTTTATGACTGAAATCTTGAAGAAAATCATAATTTTCTTTATTATTTACCGTAGGTTTTAAGCTTGCAACATCGGCATTTAAATTAATATCATGGAACTTTCTTTCATTATTTATCGATTCGTTTAACGATATGGATCCTTTATCATTTTTTTGTTTTTTACTTGACTGAGTATCATGGACTGTACATATATGTCGAAAGAGAGAATAAACAGTACTGTACGAGTTTGTGCAATTCAAAAAATTACATTCAACTTCTAAATTTAATTTATCATTATGCTTAAGCTTAATATGACATTTAAAATATTCAAAAAGTAAAAACGATTCATTACAAAACATACAATTAAACATTTTAAATATAAAACTTTGCAATTATATCAATTACATATAAACTTATAATTTAAAATAAATTTCTTACAAAAAACATACACTAAAATTGCACATAACCTCTACCATTAGAATATTATATTATATAAATCATAGAATTGTATAAACACGTAAACCGTTATTTTAGAAACAAGTAAAACAGTAACTTACTTCAATTTCATGAAAAACAAAAATGTACTTTATTTTAATTTTATAGATAGGAACGTAACTATAAGTTGTTTTAATTACTCATTGTATACTGGCATGTTTTGGATTTGGCACAAGCTTCTTCAATATATGTTCCGTATTTGAAAATGAAATGTCCCACTGCGTGCGAAACTTATATAATCCTTTTTGTATCAGCATCCATAAATGTTTACTAGCATCTGGGTAATTAATTTGCAAGACGTGGAAAGCTTTAAAGCAAACATCTAAAGCTTCTAATGTAGATTTTGTAGAATATAAAATTTCATCTATACTGACATATGATTGCGATACGTTTTCAATTTGACCCACAACTATTATATAAGGTTGTACAGATGTTCGCATTTCTTTTGCTTTATCACTGCTTTCTTGACGAATTCTCGTAATATCACCACAAGTCTACAACAAAATATATTCATATATTAAAACCAATATTCCTATACGTATTTCATATATATATATATATATATATATATATATATATATATATATATATATATATACAGGGTGATCCTGAAAAACGATATGTCTGTTAAATGACGTATTCCTGACACCATTCTAAGACAATTTTTCCTTTACCAAAATTTGATTTGAAGCGTAGTTTTTGAATTATAAGCAAAAATAGTTAGTAAATCACGCGTCGAGTACAGAAGGCAGGCAGGAGCGGCGCGGCGTGCCGCGAGCGCGGGCGCAGCTGACCGCCCGACGGGTGATTACCACCGCATGAGTCGCTAACTATTTTATCTTATAACATAAAATTATGCTTTAAATAAAATTTTGGTAAAGAAGAAAATGTCTTAGAATTACGTCAGAAATACGTGTTCCTTAAAATAACGTTATTTTAATAATGAAAAGTTGTTCCGGATCGCCGGCCGTCCGACGTTGCAATCAGCTGATTGCTACACGCGATGTGTGTATGGCGGAGTGTGTGCGTAAGAGAGAGAGAGAGAGAGAGAGAGAGAGAGAGAGAGAGAGAGAGAGGGAGGGAGGGTAGGAGGGACAGACATTCATACACACGCACGCACTTTCCTTCTCGCTCTCTTTCTCTCTTTTACGCAACACTCATACACTCTCTCATTCAGTCTCTCACTCACACTCTCTCGGTCACTCACCTGCTTACTCACTTGCTCACTCACCTTGTAGCAGCGAATCTTCATGCTATGTATTGTTGTTATCTGCTGCACAGTTATGATTGCTAGAGATGCGCCACACATCGAAATTTTTTCGATTATTAGTCTCACACTCGATTGACACAATACAGATTACACGATAACGAGTTTACTGTTTATTCACTTACTATTGATTTATCGATACCAAAAATTACTTTCAAAGAAACGCGAATGCAAACAGCACATGACTCGACGCGAAGCGACGGACCGCGGAGACTGCGCGACCACAAGAGTTATGTTGCCAGAAACGCGACACGCGACATCTAACAAACGACTTGCGCGTGGCGCGTGATTGACGCGAGATAAGACGAACAATCGGCTAAAACCTTCGCATTGCGAATGCGATAGAAAACATGAAACGTATAATGACATACTTAAAAAATTAATTATTTATTATAAATAATAACTATTTCTAATTATAATAAATAATTATTATTTTAAAAAGCATGTGTTGTACGTTATTACGTTTTCGAAATTATTGCATTCACGATGCGAAGATTTAAGTCAATCGCAAGAAGCATCTGCTTTAAAATTTTTTTAGGCAATCCGCTCTTTTCAGAGCGACCAATACATTTTCACGTTGGAAGATTTAAGTCAATCGCAAGAATAATGTAATTAAAATTACATTTGGAAAAATTTATTTTTATTCTGCTCACAATGAAATGTTCCAACGTGAAAATGTATTGGTCGCTCTGAAAAGAGCGGATTGACTAAAAAAAATTTTAAAGCAGATGCTTCTTGCGATTGACTTAAATCTTCGCATCGTGAATGCAATAATTTCGAAAACGTAATAACGTACAACACATGCTTTTTAAAATAATAATTATTTATTATAATTAGAAATAGTTATTATTTATAATAAATAATTAATTTTTTAAGTATGTCATTATACGTTTCATGTTTTCTATCGCATTCGCAATGCGAAGGTTTTAGCCGATTGTTCGTCTTATCTCGCGTCAATCACGCGCCACGCGCAAGTCGTTTGTTAGATGTCGCGTGTCGCGTTTCTGGCAACATAACTCTTGTGGTCGCGCAGTCTCCGCGGTCCGTCGCTTCGCGTCGAGTCATGTGCTGTTTGCATTCGCGTTTCTTTGAAAGTAATTTTTGGTATCGATAAATCAATAGTAAGTGAATAAACAGTAAACTCGTTATCGTGTAATCTGTATTGTGTCAATCGAGTGTGAGACTAATAATCGAAAAAATTTCGATGTGTGGCGCATCTCTAGCAATCATAACTGTGCAGCAGATAACAACAATACATAGCTTGAAGATTCGCTGCTACAAGGTGAGTGAGCAAGTGAGTAAGCAGGTGAGTGACCGAGAGAGTGTGAGTGAGAGACTGAATGAGAGAGTGTATGAGTGTTGCGTAAAAGAGAGAAAGAGAGCGAGAAGGAAAGTGCGTGCGTGTGTATGAATGTCTGTCCCTCCTACCCTCCCTCCCTCTCTCTCTCTCTCTCTCTCTCTCTCTCTCTCTCTCTCTCTTCTCTCTCTTACGCACACACTCCGCCATACACACATCGCGTGTAGCAATCAGCTGATTGCAACGTCGGACGGCCGGCGATCCGGAACAACTTTTCATTATTAAAATAACGTTATTTTAAGGAACACGTATTTCTGACGTAATTCTAAGACATTTTCTTCTTTACCAAAATTTTATTTAAAGCATAATTTTATGTTATAAGATAAAATAGTTAGCGACTCATGCGGTGGTAATCACCCGTCGGGCGGTCAGCTGCGCCCGCGCTCGCGGCACGCCGCGCCGCTCCTGCCTGCCTTCTGTACTCGACGCGTGATTTACTAACTATTTTTGCTTATAATTCAAAAACTACGCTTCAAATCAAATTTTGGTAAAGGAAAAATTGTCTTAGAATGGTGTCAGGAATACGTCATTTAACAGACATATCGTTTTTCAGGATCACCCTGTATATATATATATATATATATATATATGAAATACGTATAGGAATATTGGTTTTAATAATTGAGTTATATATACATGTAATAAAAACTTTGCACATCAATGTACTAACATTTGCACATTTTATCATGCTATCTCTTGACAAAACAATTGATGCTTTACTATATTGTTTAGTTTTTTCACTACTTTTTTGTTTAACTCTTTGCTTTGGAGGTATCATATATGAAAGAAGTTGAATAGCAATTGTTAGTTTGGAATCTGAAAATCCCAAAATTGTACAGTAATAAGTAAGCACATTACCATTACGTACGCTACAAGAGAAATGAATTATTTTACCTTCAGATATGTCTAAATTTAATTTTTCCATTAATTCTATAAAATTATCATTTTTACCAGCACTTGAAGTATTTTGTGTTATCTTATTGAAAAACTCGTTCCATTTTTCTATAGTTAAGACGAGATCTGATAACTGCATTTGATCAAAATCATATTGAATAAGCTTATATCCATTTGGATGTTTGAAAAGTGGCCATTCCTCAAATATATTATTTAATTTTTTATCAGATGATTTCATTAATATTGCATATCGATATTCAAATGTTTTAGACCATTTTTCTAAAACAATCTCCCAAGGTGTTTGGTTAATTTTTAACCATTCCAAGCTTTTTTAACATCTTCATTGGAAACTGAAAACATGATAATTACAGATTTGTTCACAAAATTTTATTTATTAAATTACCTACCATCATCATTAGAGGAGTTATTCATATCATCTATTATACTTTCATGTGTAAATCTTTTTTGTAATTTTGATATGGCATATCTTCTGTTGCGCCAACAAGACCATAGTTTACCTTTCGCAGCTATCGACTTTTTATTTTTAGTATCAATTTTTCTTTTTGCTTCTATAAAATAAGTGCCTTTAGCTTCTGAAGGAAACGTTTTGACAATTCGTTCTGAAATGCTCTCAGCTATTTTATTTGTTAGACTAGAAAAAAAGTTTATAAAAGAACAATAAATCATGCAAATAAAATAATATTTTATAATATTTTATAAAAAATAATTTATAATAATATTTGAAGCATACGTAATGTTATTGTCTTCCAAATATCCGACAATTATGTTACACAACTTATTCCTCATAGAATTATTAAGTTCCTTAGTTTTAGAAACTTGTAAAATTATTCTACCCGTTTGTGATCGTTGCAATAAATCATTAATGCTAGGCATTGTGTCTAATATAAACATATCTTTCGAACAAAAAGCATTTTGTCTATATAATATTCCTCCTTCTTCATTAATTATAGAATTACTCGTGTCTTGCATCGTATTCTCTAAGTTCTGCTCATTAGTTTTGTTAACATTTTTGTTCTGTAGAATAAGTAACAAATAAAAATTGAAGAAAAAAACAAAGTAACATTAGAAAATATGTTGATAATACAGAAGGATTTTATGTTTAAATAAAGTTATGAAATACTATAGGAATATTATAGGCATAAATTTTAAACAATTTTATAGGAAAAAAAATAAATTTTGTCAAATAAATCAGAATAAAACAACAGAGTTAATAAAATATTATCAATCTTTAACATTAACAACTTACATTGGCTTCTATATCAGATGTATTTGCTTCTATTTCATTTTTGGAAAAATTTGTTTTGCAATAAGAACCTATTTCTGGAATTAGTTCAGCGATCAATTTTGGATCTAATTGTAATTGTTCCATAAGTTCTATCGTAATCCCGTTTTCTTCAATTAAAATATAAAAAGAATTGATATGTATACATTTGTCGATTCAAAAATAAAAAATTTTTAGAATATTTAAAACAATACACATAAGGCGGTATTCATATTGTGTTCTTATAATTAAGATCGTCGTAAATATGTTAGGATATTAATAAAGCTTTTCGATTAACAAATCTATCTATCTTAACAAATCTATCTTAACAATTGTGTAAAATAATTTAAGATTGAACTATGAATATTGTTTATAGAGTAAAATGTTTGTAAGGTTAGGTTTTATTACAGACAGAAGATTAAGATATCATGATAAAATGTTACTTGCACAATTCACTTTGGATATGTTATGATATTGTAAAAGATTTTTTAATAAAGCACATTTTTCGAATGAAGAGTCGCAATGTTACATAATTGTAAATTAACAAACAAATTGTGAACTCTATACATTTTTAATACTGGCCGTGTACATTGGCACGTGGCTTTCATAATATTTATCAGTTTACTTACTTTGAAAAACATCAGCGTAAGCACCTATACCCAAATTGATCAAAATATTTTTCACCTCCATCTCAGATAAGAAGTACTGCTTAGCTTACAATTAGTATATATAATAAGACCATAACTTCATGCAGCTACGTTCTTCAGTAACTACGTATTTTACGTTCTTCAGTAACACGTATATTCTATTTTTTAATGGCTCCTGCAGCAGAGCTGTGTTGTGCACGTGCAGATCTCATGTACGCAGATTTTCGATTGTTTCCCGGCCCCGGTAGCACAAGCGCGAACGCGTACATGTGCGGCGCAGAGTGTACTGCGCAGTAATGCGTGCTGGGCACAGAGCTGCCAGATCCGAGACGCGAGCAACCTCGCCGAAGCGCCGAGCTCACACGTACGCTCACGCTCACATGCCCGTTACCCCCTCCACTCACGGTTGCCGGTTGCTTGCGTCTCGGATCTGGCAGCTCTGGCTGGGCATCTCTGCTGCAGGCTTTTGTTCACAAAGTGCGATAATGCGTGACAAAAGCCAACGCTCACATATACTAAAGGCTATTACACACACCTTCCGTAATCATAACGTAATAATTCGGCAATCCATACGCCGAATCAAGCAACGCGATTGTTGGAATCCTTACGTTACGGTTACGATTATGATTACGGAAGGTGTGTGCAATGTACATATTAGTAAGAGAGTTTCAAAATTTAGGAAATTTAGGAAATTTAGTGCAAATCAAATATTATTTCTTTCTCTAATGTGAATATATATGAATTTTATTAAAGAATACATTTCTTAAAATGTACTAAATATATATTTTTGTATTTTTAAGTTATTGTCTGTTATATTTCGGATTTTATAAACATAAATTTTAGTAAATATTTATTAAACTCTTATTTTTAAAATTAAAATTTCCTGGTACTGCATTTTATAAACTTGTTTACTACATTTCAAAAAATCCTGAACTTTAATGAAGTGAACTTGGCTTCTATTGGAGTAAATATTTCAACAAAAAACCATTTTCTAATTTTTATACCGTAGTTTGCTATAATTAAAGAAAACGTTCTAAACTTAAATATATTATTTACTCAAATTAAATAATTATTATTTTAGTAAATAGATTTATTGAAAATAAGGAAATTTTTTTCTCAGTGTAAGACATAAGTCAATGTCTGAGCGCTCCTCGCACATTTTCAAGAATACCTAAACATTTTGTACTAAAAGAATCTCTTATCTTTTTTGTATATTATAAATACATAAATAAAAAAATAAAAAATAAAGAAAATAAAAAAGAATAAAAAAAATTAAAAATAACAATATACCAGATCAGAGATTAAAAATAAAAAAAGAGCTATTGCATTAGAAGATTGATTACGTTCAAATAACACATTCTGCATACTATTAAAAAAAAAGACTATTTTTGTTTACAATTGCCATTTGTTCATTAAAAAACATTTGCTGCAAAACGCGGCTTTTCTGTAAAAAAATTGCATTTTCACAATTTTCCCCGGTTTGGACAATTTTAAGCTTCATTTTCGAGTTCAGCAGGTTCAAAAACATAAAGATATACCGATTTTATACAATCCCCTTACAGGCAAATTTTGGCCCTTTTTCAGCATTGTTCTTTCTCGAGAAAATTTTATTGTTAATGTTATATCGTCTTATGTGGCGACTCCCGTGGCGACATCTAATAGATTCTCAGTTAAAGACTTTTTTCTTTTGTCGATCCTCCCCGGTATGCGCATCGCTTTATCTTCGTGCACTCGTCGTTACGCAGTAATCACGCGAGTGTCGGGTCGTTTCGTTTTCCAATAAAGTATCGTAACAGAATTTATTAGCAAAGAATATTTTACTTTATCCCTGACACAATCGTCCCAGCTCCACGGCCCCTTTTATATCAAGAGTTAAGTTGCGTGTTAAAAATACATAATTTTAAGGAATTAAACAGTTTGTTCTTTTTTAAAACGCAGAATAAGGAAGATAAAAAAATTTTAAAAACCACCAACTGCGCATTAAAGTTGAAACTTCAAGCTTCGAAGCTTTCAAGCTTGCTTTTCTAATTTTTTATCTACGATGATTTTTCGATGAGTTTCGGCGGTTTGAAAATAGCCCAATTTTTAGGGCCCAAAAGAATTCTCTATTTTTTTTTTCTTTTTGAGAAGTGTATTTTAAAAACAGTATATTTTTGGAAATTAGAAATAAAAGTATGGTTATTTTATAAAAGAAATTAGATAACATTAATTTTTGCTTGTCGCTTTGAGATACTGTGACTAAATTAATATATTCTGTATGAAAACAAAAAATATCAACGATTAATAACGGAATATATGTATATTCGATAAAATGATATTCATAAAATGTACCTTTACTTTCACATCTTTCTCTTTTATATATGAAAACCATGTTATCTTCTTATATTCACTTAATTCAACTTGTAATAGATTAATAAACATATTTGTTAGGAAGTCGTTTATCTAAAACAGACTATTTTGATTATATTGAACAACAATATTTAATGATAAATTGATGTCGCATTATGGTTATTTATTATTTATATATATATATATATATATATATATATATATATATAAACACATGCAATTTTTACCTCTTTGAGTTGATTCGTAGAATAAACGTGATTAATAATAACAATAAGCGTTACATACTCGCTAACTTGTCTATAACAGTAAAATAATGAATTTATTGATACACACATAAATTGTTAAATGATAGATATATATTTACGGAGAAAACTGTATTACTTAGGTTTTATATTTTCAAGATTGTGTAATATGAAACTGAGTACTGCAGAATTCCTTGCATGCTTCGCGATAGTAAAAAGAAAATAATTAATATAATCTTGATCGGAAAAATCTTTTAAAAACATAATCGATGTTGTACTATCATTTTTTATTAGATTTAAATAATCTTTGATAAATTGTGAATCCTTAGGACAAGACAGATATTTTAAAAATTTAGTTTTAAATTTTTCTTTTCCTAGACGATATACTCCCCACCAAGGAGAATTTTCATTGCTAAGAGAATAGTACAATACTCTTAAACCTTGACAGTATGTCCATTCTTCCCACCACGGCAAAAGCCTACGAGATTCAATAAAAAACAAATTCTGTTATAAAAGTTTTGCATATATTAATCTAATATTTTGATCAAATAATTTAACAAATTATAATTTTATAACATAATTTAATAAAGTTAAATTTTGATCAAATAATGTAATAAACATTGCACATGTATCTACAAAACAATTAAATTAAAATAATCGGGAATATACAAGAAAAATTACGTATTTTTTTCGGGATCTGCGAGATGTCGATTTAAGTAATGTTGGGCTTTTTCTATGCATATGCGACCATCAAGATTACATGTCCATTTCGCAGCCTCCACTCTTAAACTCTTTGTAAGATCGTGTTCATTAGAAACTTCATTGTATCCAAGTTTGTCAAGCAAATCGTATAATAAGTTTTTCATATCCATCTAAATATATAAGTGCATATATATTGTTAATTGATATAAATTTTATATTTTTCGATTCTTGCATTATATTTTGCTATATAAAAAGATACCTTCCGCAATTATATTTTACATGATTTTATATATAAAGAACGTTCTGTGTGCGTTAGTAAAAAGCTGTGAATTTTTTTTTATGAAGATATCTATTATATAGCTGTACTTATTATATACGTATTTACACACAAATTTGTATTTTTTTATGTGCACATTCACACATGCTTAACACATGTCCATATCATAAAGTAAACATACAGAAGTGTATACATTCTATGCATATATTGTAGACATGTAGACATACATTTGGACATTATATGTATAATATAATGCAACAACTTTTTAACTGTTTGTGTATTAAACACACAGGTAACTAATATATATGTTTCCTACTAATTTTGTATCTCAAAATTGATGATATTTAAATCGTCATTATGAATATCATGCTGTGATTAAAAATGGTAACAATTCTCAAATTTTTCCCTCTCCAACTTCTTATAATTAATAGAGGAGGCCGGGGACAAAAGTAATACTTTTTGTATTATAGGTCACTAATTAATTATCGTTAGATATATGAAAAAAGATTACATGCTAAAAAACTCCATTTATTGTTCTATTATTATACCTATGTTTCAATCTCAAATAATGGATATTTAAAGAGCTACTATAGTTTCTCGCAAGTACGTTGATTGTTACTTTTATACTAGAACAAAAGTGACATAGTATAGGGATAAAAGTACCAGTTCTTATTTTCGAGAAAATAAAATAAATATGACTTTCTTCAATTTAAGGCAACTTTTATTATAATCTTTTATTAAGCAAGATAACTTTTATTATTTTGTATTATGTTATGTTAAAATAAAAAATAAAATAAATATTTATTTTTATCATCTTTGAAAAACTTAAAAGAAATAATCTTCGTTAAGCAAAATAATTATAAGTAATATCATAAAATAATTTTACTTAATATCACACCAGTTTTCTACTTTTTTAAGTCTAAATAATAGTTTAATTCTAAATAATAGTGTAAAAATTGTATGATAATTACTTATACAAAAGAGATTGATATCTATTCCGAATCACAATTATGGCATACGTAATAAGAATCGCCTTTGGTACAGTTATTTTGGGACCAGCCCTTACTAAGCATTGAAACATGTTACTTTCGTCCACAAAGTGTCGTGTGACATTTGTCCCCAAACATATTTTTTAGAATAAAAGCATTATAATCTAAATATGATGCAAGACTTAGCCAAATCAACTATAAAAACGTATGAATACATTTTAGAAGAATACACCGGCAAATAATTACGTCAATATATACACTTTAATTAGGCATAGATACAAAAAAACTAAAACAAGAAATACTTAGGTGAATAATGCAAATACACTAATTTCACTCCTGCATGTGCAACTGGCGCGATCGTTCTACAACAATTAGCTGAAAAGGAAGAGAATCGGGGCGTACGCGTTTGACTATATAGTATAAATTATTCAACATATTGTGTAGTTTAGTAGGAGGCTTGTTACTTTCATGACGCTGTTACTTTTGTCTCCGGTCTCCCCTACATACTCTATTCGAATATTAATTTATAAATAGATACTTATCTTTCATCCAAAATATATTTAATTAAAAACGTAATCAAATTTTTTTAGCTACATGTATTTTATTGTATGTCTTTTTTTGAAAAATATATGATAATTATTGTTATAATAGCGCATAATTTATTAATATATGTAATTTTTGTTAATATATGTAATATTTATTAATTATTAATATATGTAATAATCATTAATAATCATAATATATGAAATAAGTACGTTTTAGTATATTTAACATCATTATTGGCAATTTATAATATTTACCTTGATGTTTTCAAAATTTGTTTCCGAAAATAGAAAGATATTAGACAGATATTCTAAGGCTTTGAACATAGGATACCATGCCACGTAATCTGTTTCTCGTGATAGATATTTCGTGATATTCCAAAATGCAGTGGAATTAAGTTGGCCTGTTACCATTAAGTGGAAAGCGTCATCGATAATTTGGGCACGATTAAGAACATGTATTTTCATATAATTTTCAGAATTTAGATAACTTGCAATTCTTCGCCAGTTCTCGATATCGTAATTGACTCGAAAATATCCTACCGATAACAAATAAATTATGTAGCGATTATAATTCTTTCAGACAGTTTTATCAATACAAATATCTGTTTTTGTACATTAACTCAGATAAAAAAGGTATCAAAAATTATAAATAAATAGAAAAACAGATTGTAAAATATATATATAAGATTATTTTGCACTAAAATTAAGTATGTATAATAATAGTACAAAAAATTTTTTACATAAATATAAACTAACTTTTTAATTATATAAATAATGAACAAGTTGCATATTATATAATATTATTTGTTTTTATCTATATATTTATATAAAAACATAATCTAAAACTATAATAAAAAAGCTATTTTATAATCATTAATTACATTTCGTGTTATATGATAGATTAAATGGTTTAAAATGTAGCTTAAAATTTACACACAAATACATGCATACACACACACATACACACATGCGCGCGCGCACAAAATGCTACTTAATACAAAATGTATATATGACCAAAATAATAAAATTGATAATAAAATTGATCTGGAATAGTTTGTAACATGATTAAATTATCAAATAATACATTTATTAATTAGATAAAAAGAATCTTATTTTTATATATACAATGCATCTATATGAATTATATCTTACTTTAAATTATATTATGCATTTATAAAAACTATTTAAGCAAAATAAAAGGCAATATCCATGTCTAATAATATACAATATCAAAACAAACACAATTTTATTGAAGTTTTAAATGCATTGCAGACTCAAAAATTTAATAAAATTCTGAAATTACATGTTTAAATTTAACACAGAAGATATATTATTAAATTTACTATACATTTGTAAGAATAAATAACTTTGTTATTTAATATTATACAAAAAGAAATATATATCTTTTTTGCAAATCATAATGTATTCTCTAAAAATAAATCAATGAAAATATCACTAATTTCGACAGTAAAATAAGATTTCATTGACAAGAGAATCAACGAGTATTTTACTGAACCCCCCCCTCCCACCGCCCTTCTTTAGTGGAAACGTTTATTTTTTGTTACTTCATTTCATATCTCACTGATTATGGTCAGTGGAAGTAAATTTCACTATAAAACTAGTAATCGCTAGTTCGTTCGTTTACCGCTACGATGCGCTGTCCCTTTCGTATTTAAGTTTTAGTCATGAGAATTAAAGTTTGCAAAGGACGACAGATAAAATTAAAAATATTACTTCGATTTAATTTCTGATACAATCTGAACAGAGAAACTTCAGGTATTAAATCGATTTTATAAATCGGACATAAACCAATGTCCGGCGAATAAACGAAAATGATCCATTCATTATCTATTATATTTAAGACAACAAGTTCAACATGCATGTAATATAAGTAAAATAAAATTTTTAATATAATAAAATATTAAATATTAAATATTAAATATTAAAATATTAGATATAAATAAAATATTACTGATTGAGACAGTTAATATTACTAATTCTTTCAGTGAAATGTTAGTGATTTACAGTACTGTATTTATAACTGCTATAATATCGGTGACTATTTTCTATTTTTCAGTAATAATACATTGATTCACTTTTAGAGAGTAACAGAATAATTATTATTATATTCTACAGTCAATCATTTTAAATATATAACAAGTGAAAATGTTTAGATAATTTAGGAGCTTATATATAATTAAAATAATATAAAATTTTCATTATGTTATAAACATTATAAAGTGTGATAAATTTGTTACATATTTACCAGTTTGTTTTATGTTAAATATTATCCAGCCATCCTCTTTAAAAGTCAAACGTAATCCAAATTTTAGAAAAGAGTGCAATAAAATATTACTTAAACCACCAGTAAAATGACGATGCGTCTGTGTAGTATACGTTATAGATACGTTATAATTCGCCAACTTATTTAAATTATTTAAATTGTGCGTTGATACCTGTATCGATTCTACACCAGAATTATATTCTCGTGTTATTTTCAATACAGGATAATATTTTTGTGATAACATTGCTCTCCAAGATTTAATTATCAGCCATGTAAAATACAAATTGTTTGCAGATTTTTGTGTGGAAAGATTTTTTACAACTTCATCAAAATAGTTAGCAGGCTCGCTAAGGTTACAAAAATTTGTGCAAAATTTATTGTCAAAGTGTCAAAATGTATTATAAGTAACATATGAGTATAAAAACATATAAAATTAACACAATATTAACACAATATATAAAATTGCTACGTTAATTATATTTTTTATTTAGTTGAATTAGTTATATTAATAATTATGTAATTAATCATATGACTTATAGTTTTTATAAATATTTGATATGCTACAGTTTAAATTATAATTTAACTAGGAATAGCCTAACTTAATTATTTTTAAAAGATAAGTGTATGTGTAAATTGAAAGTTTATCTTGAATATGTAATGACATTGAATTTAAGGTAAAAGAAATTGTATATGATTATATAATAAAGTATGAAAGAGATGTATAAGTTTAAATAAAAATAACTATAAGATTTGAGGCTTTTATGAAATATAATCAATCATTCATCATATTTAGTTTTTTATAGTACAATAATTATAGTAGTACAGTATATTACTTACTTATTCCTTACATATTTACGGATTGTCTCCCAAAATATTTCTTCAATAACCATTTGTTGTAACATACGCAATACACCGGATCCTACATTTACATAATTTATATCAGAATATAAGATGATAATACTTATAAATTAATAATAATTATAATTATATATATATATATTAAATATATATTTTAAATATATATATATATATATATATATATATATATTTAAATATATTGAGAAAAAGGAAGATTAACATGTAAATATTAAATATATTTAAGATTATTTTATTATAATGTTTATTTTTAAATATATCTAATTTGGTAAATAAAATAAACTCTATATGTGTGCACACTACCTGTATAGTGTTTTGGAAAGCTCTCGAGATAAGCTACAAGAATAAGTAATAAAAAATAGGGAATTCTGTTTAAAAAATTGAAGGTGACCTTTACGTGACCTTCAAACGACTCTCCAAGGTCAAATCATTGCCACCATCTGATAGCCCTCTTCAAGCCATATAACTTGTTTGAAATATTTTTTTTATTTAACGCACCGTTTCGGAGATATTTGAGCGTATTATTTAAAATGGGACACCCTGTATGTACACGCACCGGCAGGAATGATGTCCCGGTATGCTTGTGTGATGCTCACTGACGTCACACTCACACAAGCGAAGCGTGCATGTACGCGGGCCGGGCAGCGAGAGAGAAAGTGGGGGTAGAGTAGTGGGGGGCATTCCGATGTTGCGTCCTTCGCGCACGGCACAAGAGCGAGAAAGAAAGCACTATAAGACATGATACCGAGTTAGAGGTGTCCTAGAGAGCCTATAATCAGAGTGGCGACAACTGGGTGCCACTTCTGATTGGTCCGCCATTTTTCATCCGTTGCCGCCAGATTTTCAAACTTATCTAAATTTTGTATTGAGTAAATAAAGTGTTTAAGTGTGCACCTATCAACACAATGATTAAACAATATATTATAACATTGTAAATATTCATAACAAATAATTTTACCTCGCATAAACATGAATTTTTAGCTGGTATCCAGTTTGCGTATTTATTATTTATATTACTAATCCATTTATTTCGACGTTGTACATCTCTTGGTAATATTTTCATACTATATCCCTTGTCTGAGGAATTAGTACAAAAAGGAATTGTACAGCCAACCATTTTATAATATTTTTGATTATTAATATAAGTATGACAGAGGAAATGCTGTCAATTTTCGCTTAACCTCACTGACATAGACACTGACAGACAAAGTTACAGATAAAGACCGCTTATGTCTCTTTCTCTTTCGCACATCTCTTTCTCTCTCTTGCATATTTCTTTCTCCCTCGCACAATTTCGATGAAAAATGGCGGACCTCTTCTGATGTCGCCACTCTGATTATAGGCTCTCTAAGGTGTCCGATAGCCGTCTCTCTCGCTCGAACGAGAGAGTGCGAGCGAGACAGCTATATACCGCGCGGGTCACCGCGCTATTTCTATACGTGTCTCTTGCGCTCTAGTATCGATATGCGTACTTTCTTTTCTTTCTTTAAGAAATGCGGCTTAATCGCGTGCACTAAAAGTTGGCATTCATTCTATTAAATTAAATAATAATTAAATTATATAAAAAGATAAAATTTAATGAAGTAATAAATTCTTGGCTACGTGCGCGCTTCGCGTGTGTGCGTATGACGTCGGCCGTCCACACATACATACCGGGACACAATTCCTGCCGGTGCGTGTACACACACACAGAAGTAGTTAAATATATCTGCTATATAAATATGTATATACAAGGTGTCCCACTCTAACATTCATACTGTAATAACTCGAAAACATGGCTTTTGGAAAAAAATGTTTCCAATAAAAGTTGTAGGGTTTGGAGCAGGAAAGAGGATTATATTAGAGAATATTAGTTGAACCATGGTTGTAGATGTCAATGTCATGTGTAGGTCAATTTAGTTTCTTAAATGAGGCGCTACCCTAATTTGTCTATATAAAATGATTCCTCACAATATTCCATGTAAAGGTTATAAGAGTAAGAGCCAAAAATTGAGTGATTTACGAGATATTTTATACTTTATATGTTGATAATTTTATCTAAATTATAAAATATGAAATATTTATTTTTCAATTATCTTACCTCAATATCTTTATGCATAGAATAATGCGAGGAATTTGCAACATACAGCTACAGCTACATATTTTTTTTAAAAACAATTATGTGTTTCCTTCATTAATTTTATTGTAATTGGTAAATATTTACCTTTACACAGCCAGCCCCAAATGACTTGACCTTGACATATATTGTCAAGGTCACTGCCCTGAGTAACATCCAAAAGGTTTTAGGCGTCGCTCGTTGTTTATTAAAAAGTTATAAACAAAAGAAGTTTTATAAGATTTACAGAATTTTTGAACACCATGTACAATAAGACCTTTCGTATTAAAAGTTATAAAGGAATAAATATATTGAACATCACAATTTCTTTGACCTTTGCATATACATATATCGATTATAATTGAGGATCTCGTTTTGTGTGGAAAGTTGCAAACCTATGTGGAAGCGTACAATAATAGACCTCGCTTGTATGTACTTGTAAACTTTGCTTTGCTTGCAAAGTACATGCGTCGACACCGCATGTTCCCCCCCCCCCCCTACGGAGGGCTCCACTTTTAGAAGGTATAACCTAACCCAACCTGTGTCTGAAGTGTAGGAAATATCTTGATATATGACATTTCGCTTAACATGGTTCATATGGTTTATATAAATTTGCAACTTTTTATGTGAAGCCAGGTATATTCTATGCTTCAGACACGGGTTGGGTTATATCTTCCGAAAGTGGAGCCCCCCCGTAGGGAGGGCGAATAAGCGGTGTCCACGCATGTACTTTGCAAAATGAAGGAAGTTATATACAAACACTTAACACTAAAAGTTTAGGTAAAATAAAAAGTAGACTTTTTATTTAGCGAAATTCAACAATAATTCTATAGCTTAGCGACATGGAAGGGACAACGAGCAAACGTGAACAAAAAAATATAAACACATAAGTAAAATATAATATGAAACCGTGATAAGCAAATGTAAACAAAAAATGTAAACACATAAATAGGATATAACGAAAAAATGACATAAAAGTATGAAATTTCAAAAGTGCATATCTCAGAAACGAAAAGAGACCGTCGCCAAATTCAAACGGTGTATTACTTAGGAATGTATCTTCTACAACATATGTGAAAATAAAAATTTTTTGAGCTGTGTAACTTAAATTAACATTTACCAATTTATTAAATATTTCTTATTAGAAATGAAAAATAAATAATTAAATAACCGCGTATATGTCAAAAAAACATTCCATTAAATGCACAAGATGTTTAAAGATTACGTGAAATTCGTGAAACTTTTTTTCTTTATAATTTTTTCATAAACAACGAGCGACACTTCAAACCTTTTGGATGTTACTCAGGGCAGTGACCTTGACAATATATGTCAAGATCAAGTCATTTGCGGCTGGCTGTGTAAAGGTAAATATTTACCAAATAAATAAATACATATATGTATATATATATTATTATATATATAAAATTAAATTTGTTGTCTGTTATTTTGCTTAACTTTTTCAGTATTAATATTCAAAAATGTACGCATAACCAATTTTTAATTATATTATCATACCTTTAATGTAAATGGGATTTTTGAAAGCACTGTTGAATGATGTATTATAAAGTGATGTATTATATTCAGTATCAAGATGATGGGATTCTTGTTCAAATTGTACCACAAACAAATCTATTACTCGGGCATTTGGGAGAACCTAGAAAATAATTTTAATGTATTTATTTTAGTTAATATTAGATTTAACACACAGTAGCAATATGCACTAGGACCGCTACTTTCTACGTATATATAAAAAAAAATTTATGCCTACTGGTCCCCTCTTACAGCTCGCGCCTTAGCGACCGCGCCGCTGAACGCTCGTAACTAAGGAGCGCTCAGAAACGTGCGCGTCACAAATGTAATGTGGCAACCTATCTAAGTTATCTTTATTGTTTATTAATAATAAAAATAATTATTCTATTATTAATTACGTATATGTTCTGTAATAATTTAAAATATTTGTGTTTTGAAACGTAATTACAACACGTTCCTGAGCGCTCCTTAGTTACAAGCGACGCGAGCGGTAAGAGGGGAACAGTAGGCGTAAGCTAAGAAATCTGGCCGAAACTTACAAGTAAATCCCACTGTTTTATATAATAAAGATGTCGAACAAATGCAATATAATAGTAACTTTGACAAATAAAAGAAACACAAAAATGTAAAAATATTTTATCTACGTTTGTCACTTGAGAAATATAGCATTTTTTTAAAAATTATCATTTTTCTTTGTAAATATAGAATCTTCGCGTAATATTCTAATCCACAAAAAAATTTATACGCTCTAATAAAGCTAAAATTATAAAGAGTTTCTAAATTATATATGTATATATATCTTTATTTTTAACTCTCAAACCATATATATATATACAGGGTAATTCAAAACAACCTGATGTCTTTGAAATATGATATTCTTAAACGAATTCTAGACTATTTTTCCTCTTGAAAAATTTTGTCCAAAGCTTAATTTTTGAGTTATAATAAATAATAATAATAATATTTGATCCTTTGAAGTGTATTAAATTATTATTGCAGTTTCTACACAATATTTAATAATATTATTACCGTCTAGGAGGGTTATAACGTAACGCTTAAGAATAAAATATTCAAACGCGAAATTACATAAAGTAACAAATAAACTGGAAATGGACGAATGAAAAACGAAATAGTAATCGCAATTTGATTAAATATTCTTATGTTTAAGAAAACTGACGAATTTTATTTCTTTCTGGGGATCGTTTATCTTATAAATAACAGCTTCTAAATAAGAATATTTAATCATATTGCGATTACTATTTCGTTTTTCATTCGTCCATTTCCAGTTTATTTGTTACTTTATGTAATTTCGCGTTTGAATATTTTATTCTTAAGCGTTACGTTATAACCCTCCTAGACGGTAATTATACTGTTAAATATTCTGTAGAAACTGCAATAATAATTTAATACACTTCAAAGGATCAAATATTGTGCAATAAAATTGACTGTCTGGGGAAACGGGAGAGCATTTGTCTCGTGACGCGTTGCGCCGTCCCTGCCTGCCCGTTGTATCGGACTCGTGAGTAGCCAACTATTTTCTATTATAACTCAAAAATTAAGCTATGCACAAAATTTTTCAATAGGAAAAATAGTCTTAGAATTCGTTCAAGAATATCATATTTCAAAGACATCAGGTTGTTTTGAATCACCCTGTATATATATACAGGGTGTCCCGAAACTAACGCTTGATATTTTAAAGGCAGATTCTCTGGCCAATTTAAAAATGATTTTTCCTCAGCGAAAATGTCGCGGCACTAATAGTTTTCAAGTTATAAACGATTGAAAATAAAGGATTTTTCGCAAACTAAGGCTTATGGGAATAAAATATTAATAAAGTCACATTCTTTAGTTAATTTTAGGTAGAGTTTATTTTAATAGAATTTTAATTTAAGGCTTAGAAAGATACATGATGACAAAAATTAGGAATATGCAAAAAATAATGATCTCCTTCGACATTTTCGCTGAGGAAAAATCGCTTTTAAATTGGCCAGAGAATCTGCCTTTAAAATATCAAGCGTTAGTTTCGGGACACCCTGTATATATTATATTGTTTGCAAGTGAACAAGTTTTGCGCTAAAAAAGTTTAAATTAACCTTATCGGTGACATATAATCCAAGAAATGCGACAATAGCCTCATTTAACGAAGAAGATAGCGACCAAAGTGGATTTGCATAATAAAGACATTCCTGTACTACTTTATGGGCTATGAAGTTAGCAACTTTGATTTTAGTCGCAACAGAATCGACATTCTCAATGTAGGTAACATCTGCTGCTCTGAAAATTTAAAAATATGTTTTATAGAAAGCTTATTACTGTTGAAAATATTTTGTGCTTGCAAATTTAATATAATTAAATATTTCTATAAATTAACATATTAATTATATATTAATGTTTTATAATGTCTGCGCGTATGAATGACTCATCACAAAATAATGCGATACTTACTTAATATATTTGTAATGCTTCCAATATACATATATATATAAAGTTTTTTAAATTTTGATCGATAAGGAATATGAAAACTTGAATATAATACGTTATTTAATTTTATGTTTTTAATTTATAATTTATAATTTTAATTTTGTAATTATAAAATATATATAATATTTTAATATTGTTTATCGTATAAATTGACAGATTAAAGATATAATAAATATTCAGATATGTTTCTCTCATTGTCTCATACAATTTTACTTATTTCTAAAAATATTTTTAAATAATATTTTGAAAATAGACAAAAGATATGTAGATAATTTTAGGTACCAACAATTATTATTCTTTTTTCACCTTTCGAAATATATTAATATTTTTTAATTATATAATTACCTATAAATAGCAAGGCCCAGATTTATGATGCTTTCGTTTTCCGGAAAGTCCGGAATTGCAACATGATTTATTTGCCAAAATTTATTCAGGCGTTCCCACTTACCAAACAAGTATAGAGTTATATTTTGAACAATTTCGTGTGCAAATGCGCAGTGCATTCCACACCACATATCAGCCCTGACTATACTTTTACTTGGACCAGGCATGAAAAATATATTAGTCCGGTTCAGAAATACAAAATAATTAGGCCTTACAAACGTAGTATGAAAATGTGTTATCATCACGTTTTTATTAATTTCCAATTTTTGTATCGGTATATTTGATAAAACTTTGTAATATTGATGATGTTTTATAATAATATTATAGGCGGGCAAGACGGAATGAGATTCGGGCAAACTTGGAATCATGTGTTGAATCCCAATAGTATCAATATATGTTACCAACCTATCACATTTAGAAATATGAATTAACGATAATAAATTTTCGACAATTACATAGAAATATTAAAAATTGAATAAAGAGAAGTTATACGGATGCAATTTATATATAATTGAATAATACATATAGAAAATTATAGCACAGAGTCCTTCTTACTACTTTGTTCTTTATCTCGTATAACATTATGTAATCTAATAATGATCTTGATAGTATTTTGACATTAGTAAAACGTAATGGTCATGAAATGTTTACTTTAGAATATGCAAGTACAAGATAAATAGTTAATATTTCAATACCAAAATTTATATATATATATATATATATATATATATATATATATATATACATATATATAAATTTCAATATTACACAATATTAGAATAACTTTTTCTAATCGATTTTAATCAATATATTGTGATTATTGACATTGATATATAACCTAACCATTCGATACATAACTTTATACATATTATAGAAATTGCATATTTTAGTGATAATTTGTTAAATGAATCACATATACGTTTTTAGTTATTCACATATTATAGCAAAAATAGTTTCTAAATAGTACTATGTGTGCGTGTATGTGCATGTTTAAATACATGAAATAGCATAAATATATCTTACATAATATATTTAATTTTATATATTTACATATATTTAACTTTTTATATATAAAATGCTTATGAAAATTGAGTGAGTGTTCATGATCTAATCAAATTTTGTTAGTGAATTCTTCTATGAAATATATGGACCAAAAAGTTCATATAAACTTCATACAAATAATTCATACAAAATTCATACAAAAATTTATACATGTGTCTGGAAATGTTTTCGTTCCGAATTATTATAACTTTTATAAAAACTTTGATCTGTGTCAGCTATATTATAGATTAATTTTATATCATAAATGCCTCGGTAATAGCTTCATTAAATAATAATAATGATTTCCTAAAGTTTGGTATTAGCAAACAGTGTAAAAATGAAATATTTGCCAAAATTTTAAATTTCAAATAAGCAGGTTCCATGAAAACATAAACATAAATATCTTTCAGAATTATATTATTTAGATTTTAAAAACAATTCAAAACAGTACCGGGGAATATTTGAATTCGTCCGACAGTTGATGATAATATGTTGTATAAGGCGTGCATTATTGCTGATTTAATTAAATTTTTATTTGCAGTTTACATTCATTTTAATAATAATGGTAATAAGTTGCAAAATTTGTTACTAAGATCTTAAAAAACATATAATTAGGATTGGAAACTTTTCAGATAGGCACATGTCTATATAAATGTTTTTTCTTAGAAAACATTTTTTAGTAAATAGAATGTTGTACCAGGATTGTGTCATCCTGTAATTACTACATATTTAATATTTTAACAGTTACTTACCATTGTCCTTCATTTCTTTTATAAAACTTTTTTAGGCCTATATCATCAGTTATATTATAGTTTAATTGTATGATGTAATAATCCGGCAAAAAGTTATCCGAGAATTTATATTTGGTAATGTTCTTCTCGTTATCATACGAACAATTTACTAGTTTATAAGGGATTATTTCTCCGTGAAAATATTTTGGATCATTAATCACCGTTATGTCGATAACACGTTTTGTGTCTATAGGCAAGTATATGTTTTGCTTTGATTCTAATATCTGAATACTCATATTACATTTGCCGACAAAAAAATCATCTTTAGTAAATGATGTACGAATGATATATTGATTCGGTATTATATAGGATGATTGCACGAGCGTGTCATTTAGTTTACTTATCTGGCAGTCGATTGAAAAGACCGGTACAATGATTGTTAAACTGCTATATAATAACAGTTTTACAAACATGATGCTACTTTCTTAGATATCTACAAAAATATATTTTTGTTAGAAAGTACAAACTGACAACTTAAACAAAGCATTGTCTTTATCATGATTTAATGGAAAAGAAAGAATTAAGACAAATACATAGAAATAAACTTAATTTTTAACGACTTACTCTGTATATTGAAATATATCACAACATGTATGCAAATGTATGTCTCCTTATAAGAATTAGCCACAATAAATCAATGTTTTATCCATTATCATCAGTGTAATAAGAAAAATATATATGCACAGTTATGACTTCTTAATATCTCGAGAAACTTCCAAAGACTAACAACACTTGGGATACGCGATATTGTAATAAATATGTGTGTCATGTAAACACACAATTTCTGAGGTCATTAACAGACATTTTGATCGAGAAACGGTATGTAATAGCAAAGCACGGTGCCGTTTTTCCCACTCCAAATACGTGCTAGCGGCCGAGCGCCGTAAGAAAGCAGGCTCGTCTATTTCGCGCCAGTCTAAAGCAAAAGAGGCCACCGTCGCGTAGAATACAAAAATATCTATAAATATATATATATTTGAATTTTTTTATACCGTTTAAAAGTAGTGTATTCCTTCATCAAAAATTTGGGAATTTTTATAATTTACAATATACATTCAAATAAAATTTTATAAACTATATTATTACGAGATTGTATCGGTAAATTGTCTTTGAACAAGTTAACGAAAAAACGTAACTTATTCACACTAGAGTATAATATTACAGTATCGTATATAGGAGAATATAAATCTAATAAATCTAATAAATAAATATTATTTATTAGACTTTTGTTCACAAGTTCTTTCAAATTTATTTGGATTTATGAATAAAACAACAGGAAATCCCTCAAATCGATCAAATTAATAATCGTATCTTTCTTATAACGAAGCAGAGTTTTAAATTTAAATTGAGAAAGGTTTTTATTCATAATGTAGAATAGAAATATTATAGAGATAGCATGCTCCAGGAATTGTGCCACATAATTTATTATTAAATTAAACATTAATAGTACATTAATATAACGCACTAATTTGCATTTATATACAAACATATTTAAATATTAATTATATGTATAGTATTTTATAATATTAATTATACATAAAGTATTTTATTATATAAAACATTAATAATTTTACATTATATTAAAAAATTATAATTTGTACTATATTATTATCTACTACATTACATCATAAATATGTTACACATTAATATAAATATATGAGTTATATGTATTAGCAAATAATAATTATTGCATTATTAAGTACATATATTTTGATACATATATTATTAACAAAATATCTCTACATATATTTCACGATATAATGCAATCATCAAAATATACAATTCCATTTTTTACAACTATAATTACACCGTTACAATATGCGAAGAGAATATTGGATCATAGCTCGAACATATTTTTATCTACAATTATATAGATTTTTGCGGTTCTGCTTTGATGAAAATGTAACAACAATAATTATTTGACTGTATTATAATGTCATGCTGTTCAAACGAATAATTAGTTTTCGAATATATCCGTATGATTCTGATCATAAAATATGGATATATGTTGAATTATCTATTCGTTTGTGTGAGAATTACATAAGAACAACTTAATGGCGCATGCAAAATAATATTTCATGTAAAAATCGAAAATAGTTTAAACATAACAGATGACAAAAATATACACAAATAGAGAAAGAAAGAAATAATTGAAAATAAAACTTTTCGAAAAAGAAAAAAAATAATAAGTAAAATATATAAGCTTAACAACGTATGTGTGTGTGTGTGTGTGTGTGTGTGTGTGTGTGTGTGTGTGTGTGACAGACAGAGACAGAGAGAGAGAGAGAGAGAGAAAGAAAAAGAGATAATTTAAATATTTTTCCTAATAACAATATGTATGAATTATGTATGATTACAATTAAATTTAATGAAGTGCAAATTATCATATAGCTTTAGGTTAGAAGTTTCACTAAAGCACAGAGAAACATTAATGGTTTAACCTTAATACACAATGTGATTGCAATGAAAACAATATTAAAGTGTATATCGAATAATGTACGAAAAAAATAAATAAATAAATTTGCATATTCGGTTTGTTTAAAGGTATAATTTCATGGTGTCGCTTGTCGCAGCGATGAGTGGTCACGTGACCAAATTTTCCTCCATTTTGTTTGCTGTTTTTATCGCTAGCGATACCGCTAAAAAGTTAAATTCAATCCAACTTTTAGCGATATTTTTTCGTGCAATAATTTGTGAAAATGAGTTTGAATATGGAACTGCAAGATGTAAGTACTATAAATAAATAAATAAATACAGATTTTTTTATATTTATTAATTATTAATGATTTAGTTTAGTTATTAATTTATTAATTATTATTTATTAATTTATTAATTATTACTTATTTTCATAAATAATGTGTGTGTGTGTGTGTGTGAATATATAACTTTTATTAGTAAACATATATATTTTTAATAAATATGTACATTTTTTTATTTTTTTTAATCATGTACTTTTAATTATGAATTATTTTATTTTTTTATATTTTATTATATAACTAAGGTTAATGTGATGATATACAGAAGAGTAAAGATTGTTGAAGTTGCGATAATTTCATAGAATTTTCAGATAGCTATTGTACATACTTGTGGAATTTGTGAAACAATTATTAATGAAAAGAACATTCCGTCTCATGGTTATGCGGAAGCTTTTCCCCGGTTGTTTATTGATAATAATTTTTACTTCTATCCAGTAACAGGTGCAATATATGTGTGTATATATATATATTTAATATTTGTTTCATCATTAAAAAGAATATAGTATTCTACTAAAATTTATATTATTATATGTAGATAATAATCACATTATTCGACGAAGCCTTGTCGACAACGAAGAAATTGTCTTGCCGGTTCATGAAAACAATCCAGGTAAATAGAAACTTTGATTGAAATCCTAAAAGTAATAAATCCTGCAGTAATAAATCTGTATTTTCTAATAAAATTGATTTTAGGAACTATTAAAATATTCGGCATCAAATAAAGAAACCTCACAGGGGGAAAATGAAAATAGATCACTCAATAAAAAAAATAATCCGAGAGCCAACGTAAAGTCGATTGAATTACGACGACGAAGAATTACTAATTTTATCCGTTCAAGAAAGAAGATCCCTTTGGGATTTTACAATTCCATTAGAGCAGCGATGCCAACGGCTGAAAAAAAAATTTGGGATGAAGTGTCTGAAATATTGGAAGGTTAAAAAATAGTATAAACATTTGTGATTGAAATATTTAAATGAAAATTTCTTTTACAGATAAACTTAGCGGGGAAGAACCCAACAAGAAATTTAAAAATTTACATGACGCCTACCGACGGATAATACATTCCGAAAATCATCCCAGTAAATCGGCTAGAGCTCCCCCTACAAAAAAATGGCATCATTATAATTCCATGGAATTTCAGCGTGTTTTATGCCTTATCAAAAAGTAAAAATTAAACTATATATTTTGATTATATATGTTTTCGAACACTTTCGACGTGTAGTTTTTATATTTCTAGAGGAAAAGCTTCTAATATTGATCTTGATGGTGATATGTCTAATAGCGAGTCAATAAATAATAGTGATGCAACTGGCGATGACAACGATCAATCAGAGTCGGAAGTAACAGGTAATTAACTTACATTAATACCTGTCTTAAACAAAATGCGGTCAGGAAGACGCTCTGAATACTTTAAAGTGTTTGAATGACCAATTAGGTTACAGAAATCTTTACTCCTGGGACGTTTGATTGGTCAATCAAACGTCCAGAGCATCTTCCCGATCGCATCCATAAAGTATAGGAATAAGGGCGCATTCACACTTGTCAGAAAAGCAAAAAGCAAAAAACTAATAATAATAATAAATAATAATAATAAAATAATAATAATAAAATAATAATAATAATAAATAATAATAATAAATTTCAGGTACGCCAATTAAAAGAAAGAAGAGCTCGGAACAGCAGTCCAGTGCACTGGAAAGAATTGTCGATTCGCTGAGTCAACCACCAACCCTATTTATATTACCGCCAGCACCAAAGTTTGATGACATTGATTCAACTTTAGCAGTTATTGGATGCAGATTGAGACAGATGAGTCGAACCAATCAGTTAGATGCCATTCAGCAAATAATAAACCTAACGTATAATACACTTAAAGAACAAAATTAAATCTTATTAATCATTTCATTTTATTAGTCAAAAATGATAAACGATTAACTAATTGTAAGAAACAGAAGAAACTTTAACAAAAAACAACAACGAAAAAATTAACAATGATGAAATTGCCATATGGAGGCATACTGTAGCTTTAATAATTGAAATTGTTTTTTCTATACTGCAATTAATTGGTCGCTTAAAAATTCTCTATTGGTTGACTAGGATACCAAATGTATTCTCAATTGTTCTTCTGGCTCGACTCAATCGATAGTTAAAAATATTTCGCTCGTCATTTAAATTTCCTTTTCCTGGATAAGGCCGAAGCAGATAATCCGTCAATTGAAAAGCTTCGTCGCCCACCAGAACATATGGTAAAGAGGATCCATCTGGACTAAGAGATTCTGATGCAGGTACGTTCATTTTCTTCGAATTGAATTTTAAACCCATTTTTGAATCTCTGAAAATACCACCGTCACTGCGGCGACCATAAGCTCCTATATCGACGAACGTAAACATATATTGTGCATCACAAATTCCGAGAAGCACAATATTATAATTATTCTTATAATTATAATAAGATGATCCTGCATTAGGTGGACACTCGAAGAAGAATGATTATTTAGGCATCAAACTTGTAATCTTTAATAATATTACCTCAATAATAACATGTTTGTCGTCAATTGCTTCTATGCAATGATTGAAATTCCATTTCTCCTCAAATTGTTTAGCAATGTGTAGCCACTCTTCTACAGTTTTTGATGGTGGAATTACTTCCTGACAAATAGAGTCCCAAATAGCATCGCATGTTTCACCTATAACATGGTTTATTGTCGATACTTCAACGAGATAATGATATGAATCATCGAATGCATCGAATCACCAGTTGATAAATATCTAAATATAATTAAATAATATAATAACATAATCAATATTTAATAATATAATTAAATAATTAAATAATATAATATTTAATAATATAATTAAATAATTTAATAGTATAATTAAAATTTAATAATATAATTTTTTTACTAAGGACAAACAAACCTCAACATTATGGATAATCGCTCTGCAGAAGGTAGTGGTTCTCTAATCACAGTTTGTTTAGTGATTATAGGTGCCAATAAGTTTAATAATTCCTCAAATTGCGTAGCTGTCATACGATAATAATTCCGGAATTTTTCTGGTGTTAGTCTTGGCACAGATGCATAATAAAATCCATATTCATGTCGTCTTTCAAATAATGGATCAATCCAAAATCTCTTCTTTTTATATTTTTTTTTACATTTAAACATTTATTAAAGCATACAGCTGCTATTAATCTTTTTCGCCGTCGTTCCTCTTCATTTTTATTGTAACTAATTGCGGCAAGTTGACAAATCCATTCATAACATTTTTCCTGATACGACATTTTGGAATATTTATTTTGCATAACAAAATCAATATAATCATAAAAATTTATCGTTGCTCTATTTACACGAGCGACAGTTCAAATCAGCGACATTTGAAATCACGTGACTCGTTTGTCGCTGAATATGAGCGACGAGCGACACCATGAACATATATCTTAACGTTACAATCACAAACGTTTATATATTACTAGACTGCTAACTCCCTAAATTTTGCTTATCAAGAGACACGGTAGTGTCTTTGCTAAGTTCGCGTAAGCAACAAGACGCGCGCCGTGTATCTTTACGCGAGTCGGATAGATGAGAGCACTCGATATTTTTAGTTCACATATATTCGCTGAACGGATCGAGTTCTTACTAGGCTTAATCGATAGCCTGAGTTTGAATTATATAATGAAAGTGTCTTTAGTTTTGCTGTACGTATACTATGAACGGAGCTATTATGACGCAAAGTCGAAATATGAAAAATTTTCATTAAGAAACGTCTCCTTGGTCAACGCTCAAGTCCCCAATGCGCAAGAGTACAAAGTTGTACGGTTGGCGCATTCGACATAAGATTGCGCTAGCGGCGCTCCGTGATATTACTGTTCGCTCGGTTTTGACAGGCAGGTTAAGTTTGCATTTATAATAAATAAATATAAAGGTTAACTTCGCGTAAATAAACTCAATCAACAACTGTCCGGCTCGCGTATAGATTAATTAATAATTAATAGTTTAATCAGGTAAGAAATAAATAAATCATTATTGCATATGCAGAGATAACTGATATAATCTTTATTACAAATAACTTGATTCGTTGAAAACTAGCAAAAATTGTATTTATTTAGGTACATTCAATTAAATATAAATAAATATATTTATATACACTTGAATATACTTATATACAATTCTTGCTAGTTTTCAACGAACCAACTTATTTATAAAGATGCATGTATTATATAAAATAAGTTATCTTGCGTGTGCAATAATTCAGAAAGTATATATATATAGTCACTTCTTCATAATATAAGCTTCTTTACACGCAAACTGTTCTTGCAGTACACTGTTAAATTCATTGTGTCAAATTTCACCCAATTTGACTTATTTTTAACTACCCCTATAGGTCGCCACTGCTCCTACTCAATATGTTGTTAATTTAACGAAAACAATGAAGTTAAATAATTTAATTTAAAAAATGTATCAAATTTGACTAAAATTTAGTTTATTTTTTACTAGGTGTATATGTTAATTTAACTCTTTGACTTAATAAAAAATGACTATTTTTATTAGTAACTAATCTGTAAATGCATCAAAAGGTACTCAGATTTGCGTTAAATGTTACTATTCTTATCGTCACTCTAAACACACAGTGATAGTTAAATTAAACTCATATTATAGTTATATTATATTATATTTCATAACTCATATATATTTTAATACTTAATTATATATTTTAAAAAGAAACAAGTATCAATATGTGTACATATATTTTATTTCTTGTAAAGTGTACAAATTGTACAAATATTGAATTTCTTTATACAGAAAATATATAGAAATTCAAAAGTGTTCTTAAAAGAAATGTTAATAAATAAAAGAAATAATTACATCAATTTTTTGGACATTTCATTTACAGCTTATACGCATATATGTATCTTTATATAAAAAAAAACATATTTTATATATTATAAAAACAAATTTTATAAACATATATATTAGTTTTCATAAAAAGTAGTAAATGACTTACATAGAGTTAAAAAATCATACATTGCTTCTTTACATACATATAATCTTATAAATAACGGTCAATATTAACGTTTAACTTTTCAGTTTATGCATACATTATATATCTTTAGTCGAACATACTTTGTTTCGTAAACATATATAATAATTTTCATTATCAATAACTGACTTACGTGAACAATAAGTTCGAAAATCATACAACGCTGATTTCTTTACATACATATAATTTTCTGAATAACGCACAACATAAGCATGAAAATGATCTTCAAAACCAAGTGTTAAAAATAAATGACAATAAAAATACACAGCAATATTAGACGAAGATATAATTTGAGTTATAATACCGAATAGTGGTAAATTTCCATCATACGAAATTAATAAAACTGTACCAATTCTGTACATTGTACTTTGAAAATTTACTGATTTTGCAATTGTAATTGTTGAATCAGCAGTCAAATTATCTGTATCAAAGGCCTCTTTCAAGAAAAGCTCGTAGTTTTCCAGCAAAACCACTTTTTTAATACTAGTGGAATGTAACATTGCTACATTTGCAGATTCTCCAAAACACTTTATTCTTTCTAAAATTGCAGCCTGTTTAATTTGATTTCTATATGCAAGCGTTTTACACACATTAATAAAGTTACCACTAGAAGCAGCTAGTTTCTTAAAATTGAAATGCCTGCTTTCATTACGCATGTTCCAATATCTAATAGGAGGACCTAATTCTCTTATAACTCGGGGATAATGCACGAGAAAATGCTGTTTTGGTGTCAATTGTCGCTCAGGAAAAAGGAATAAGAATAAATAATGATGTTCATGAATCATCTCTTGCAGTAGGAATGTTTCACTTATTGAAATACGTGGTGCCATAACAATATCAAGAATATTTAATATAAGGAGATATAAATGCCAATAATTATTATCTACTGGAATTTTGTCACCTATAAGTAAAGACAATATTCTAATTAAGCACCACATTTGAGCTGCACTCTGCCCCGTCGAACCACCAGGCTTATTCAATTGTTCTCTTGTTAATGCAGTTGGTTTGTTTTTAATATCACATAAACTATAAGTAAAACTTTTTAAGCGAGCATTAAAGAAAGATAAAGTAAAAAATTTCTCAATCAATATAAACTGTCGTAAAATAAGTCGCAATTCTAATGATCCCCATCCTTCAAATATATCATGCATACAGTCAACTGTAAAGTTTTTCGTAACATGCCAATAATCTAATACATTAAGACAACAACTGTCGTTAATTCCAGTTTCAGAAACTGTTTTAGTTCCGTTTAACACATCTGCTTATTGTTTTTCATAATTTTCTGGTGTTCTTGCAAACTGTGCGGAAACTTCTATAGTGCATGAATTCATATCATTTTTGTGCAAAGTACAAAATCTGCAATAATAATTGCTATTGAAACCTTCCACCAAACCAAACAGTTTTTGAACTCCTAAATTATCTCCAGTAAATTGCCATAAAATAAATTTCAGATTATGTTTAATGCCATTTTCATAGACTGTTATACCATCTCTTTTTAACTCTTCTAATTGTCTAATAAGAGGCTGCAAAATTTGGTTATAGCCGTATTTTTTAACATCAACGACATAGTGTATATTACAAAGAAAAATATTATCAAGAGAAGACATATGTGTAAGAGGCAAATCCTTTATCATGAAGTAAATAAGGCCAATTTTATGAATTCCAGCTTTTGAATTTAAAGGGTTTGTAATTTCGACATCATCTATATAAAACTCTAAAGCTATTACATTATCATCAGTTGACAAAATCTCGTGATTTCTGTAATAAGCACCTTGTTGTATGTTAATCATTTCATTAATTTCACCTTTGGCTCTTTGTTTATATTGCATTACAGTCTTTAGAACGCCATTACAAGTAAAAAATTTTATGAGCAATTTCTTTAATGGAATTTGTTGAAATGTTTCTTTCACTGGTATTATATGATTAATACCTAATTTATATCTGTTTTCATAACGTAGTCCTAATTCAATTTCTATTGATGCCACATAAGTTGACCAATTTTTTGCCACATTCTCTAACTTTGATACAGTAGAATAAGGTTCTAAAACTTTTGATAATATATCAAATTCTTGTAACAGATTATTGTGTTCCTCTGCAAGAATATTTCCTAGAAATGCATCTTTCATTCTTTGTTTTAAATAAAGAATGCAATGTGACATAAGGTCTGATGTCTTTTCAATATTGCTTACTGCAGTAGTAACTGTGATATTTGGTTGTGCCAATAAATCTATGCAGTGCTGAGCAGCTATATTTGTAACTCTTTTAATGCTATTCTCTACTATATTTCATTATCATAAGATTGAACTGAATGTATAGAAGAATCTACAGAATCAACACATTCTTCTACACATGCAGTTTCTGTTCGTAAATTATTAGTCAGTAAACTATCTTTATGTACATTGCTAATATTATGACAGATTTTACAATGTCGAATAAAATTAAAAACTTTAGTAAAGATCTGAAAACAATTATTTTCAGTGCACACAATAACTTCACCATCTCTAATGCCATGAAACATACGAATATGTCTACGTAAGACTTCGCTTTCATAAAATATTTTTTTACACTTTGGACATTTCATGACTATTCCGAGACGTGATAAAATAGTTGTGTTTTCAATTCTCGTACAGAAGCTGGAATATGTTTATCAGTAAGAGTAGCAGTTTTATAAAATACAATATCTAAAAAAATACCACACATTCTTGCAAAATTCAGAATAATCTATATCACAAATAAAATGTATTTTAAAACACAAGTCCACGCCTTTCAAAACAGTCGGTGCATTAATGGCATGATTCTCAACAATAACAAATACTTGCGTTGATCGAGATTCTTCTCCAATGAGCAGAATAAACGGTTGTTTTCGACGTTTATCTGGTCCTAAACGATCATTAGATAGTAATCTAAATTTGTTCCTTCCTGAAAAAAATATTAAATAAATATTAAATAAATACTAATCAAAATTAACGCATGTAAGCAATATTTGCTAATAATAAGACTTTATTGCCAGTTACGTTGTCAAAAATATTAGCTGTATACTATAATATCTGAGAAGAATAATTAAGATGCCAATATAGTTTTTGATTATATAAATTATATAAAATAATTGTCAAAAACCTAAGTTCAATTACAACTCACAGGAACAACATCGATGAAATGCAACTTAGAAACCTGTGGAGTTGGTTTGATTCTGACTGTTTCTTTTTTACCCTGTTCTTTCATTAAAAACGTCGTTTGAGGAAGAAGAAATGGCAGCAGTCGTAATGCAGTTACGGTTTGGTCAAAATCTATTTTTAAAAATTATATTAAAACCAAAATTATTTTAAAATCCAAGGAAATAAAATGTATTTTATTAACCTTGTACGCACTTAATTCTTGTGCAAATTTTTCAGCTGCTGTGCGACCACAGTTTTTAGCTTGAAATATTATTTTTTCTGAAAGCAATCCAAACTCGTTACAAAGAGCATCTCCTTGTTGTTGTGAATATCGTCGTACAAATTCTATGTCTATCTATAAAATAAATAAGATCAAAAGATAAAACTTAAGTATCTCTTGCTCTTAATATATTTTTTCTCTCTCTCTCTCTCTCTCTCTCTCTCTCTCTCTCTCTCTCTCTCTCTCTCTCTCTCTGTTTAAATACATTATATTTTAACAATATAATAGAACAATATAATAGAAATAATTATGTGTATATTTACAATTTCTGCATCTAATAAACGAGGCCATGCGTCAAGAATTTCCGTAAGAGTATGTTTTTCGTGAAAAATAAAAATATCTCTCGCAGCTGCAGTATCATGCATACGTTTAATAACAATAGATTTTGGTGTAGAGTTTTCTTTCAACCACTGTTGCATTTGTAAAACTTCTTGGCTGATATCATTTTTTTTTGTTGTTTCTTCGTTATCAGTTACTTTCTTCTTGCGAATTCCAAATGCTGCTTTATCCCCGGGACTAAGACGTTTCCTCCAGTTTCTTATTCGAGCTTCAATAAGTCCAGACGATGCACTTCCGTTTTGGCCTTCACAGAACCACTGTTCCTATACAAATATCTCAATATTTTAGATATTGTAATATATATATATATATATTTTAAATATTTTCATATTTTAAATATTTTAATATTTTAAATGTTAATTCAGTAACTACAATAAATTGAAAATCCATAAGTTCATATTGATTCTTACGTAGCCTTTTCCTTCGTGACCTTTCAAAGATGGAAATTCTTGTACGATTAACTGTGCCAAATTGGCCTTTCGTGCTGCACTTGGAAAAGGCCCATATTTATCAGTGAGTGCCGAAACAAATAATCGATTAATTCGTTGCTTATCACACCAACCAATCTGTTTCTTTTCTTTTAACAGAGATAAAATGTCTGGATACTTTTTTTGTAATATTTGTCTCAGATCAAAGTCAACTGAATCAAAAGATGCCTGTGCAGAAGAAGCAACAAAATCATCAGATGCAAATGAACTAGATGAATTTGATTTTGATATGGCAGGTATTTTTGTTATATTGTTATTGATAGCATCAGAAACAATAGGTATTGTCATCTCAAATAACACTTCCTCTAATGACGACTTGTATTCAGCTAATAGCTTTGCAAACTTTAATCGTGGACCAGCTGGTGGAATTAGAATTTTTATTGTATCCATATCTAATAATTTAAATGATTCTTGATCAATTTGTTCCCCTGTTTCAAAAATTAACTTAAAATATCATAACTAAAACACTTTATTATAATTTATAATATTGTACTAAAAACATAGCAAAATCTATGAAGTATCAGTCAAACTTTAGGAATGCTTACAATAAAAAAATTCTCAACAGAAATATTTTAAATAAGCTATGACAATAGTATAACAAAATTTAGCAATGCTCAAAACACCGAAACTACTCAACATATTTTGATACTTACGATGGAACTTATCTATAAAATCTCCAAATCCCCATTCTTGGAGTTTTTTAACTACAAAATCTCTGTTAGCTTCAGCCATTATCTATGAAATAATCTAAATGAAAAGAAAAAAAGATATATGTAATTGAACTGAATATTTATTGAGCAAACAAAGAACAAAAATGACGAATGTAAATGTTTAAAAATTAAGATATACTGCTATAAACGAATATAACAATTAATATATTAATGTTTATTTATTAATATTTTACTTAATTATATTTATTAATATATTCATTTATTAATATTTATATATTGACTGTATTCACTGTATTGACTATATTGATTTATATATTTATATTAATATATATAATATTTTTTGGCACTTTATAGGCTGTTCGTGGAAACGTAAGAAGCTTAGAGTGAAGCAAAAATCAATCGAAATGTGCAAACCGGTCGCACATCTAACTTAAATAATAAGCAGAGTTATATAATATATATAATATAACATAAACTTTAGATTTTTTGAACATAATGCATGCTGCTAACGGAATGCTGCCGTAACCTATCACGCGATAATTAACATTGTTTTTATCTTGCAAAAAAGTATCTGTTACTTACTCTGAAGGAAAGAAGCTTTCTTCTATTTTTAAATCCTATTCACAGAAATTATTACTGTCAGTCCGATGTCAGAAAGCGGACGGTTTCGGTAGCACGCGTCATGCGTATGTACATTTGTTGCGTAGCACGCTCTATGCAGTATATGTGCGCGTAAACTTCGGATACTATATATATTACCGTCACTGGCAAACGACAATCTGCAATTGTGGACAGATTTGTTCAAAGCAAACGAGTTTACGTTCGGTCGTTCTCTCCTTAGATAGAGTATAGGCGCTCATACGCAGCCGTTACCATCCAGAACTTGTTCGAACTGGTCGAACAGTGATGCCAAATGAAGGAATGGCTTACACGAAAAGCGGTAAACGCGTCGCTCTATTTGGCACCACTGGACTCAACGACCCAACTGCTTTCTTTAAAAATAAGCAGTTTAACTACAGGGTATATGTAGTTATTTTTTAATTACATATTTTGTGTTAAAATAATAAATTTGACACACATAACAGTTAAAAAAATTTAACTCAAGAAATTGGTTTAAATTTAATCCTTTCACATTTAACAGTGTATTTAAATTAGATTAATAATGTTGAATCCTATCTGTATTAGTACATATGTTCTTAAATCATTATTGCGTATGCAAGATAAAATATATAATACATGCATCTTTAAGAATAACTTGGTTCGTTGAAAAAGAGTTTCATAATTTCCTAAATATAATTCTTGCTATTTTTCAACGAACCAAGTTATTCTTAATAAAGATGCATGTGTTATACGTTATCTTACATTTGCAATAATGATTTAAGAGTATATGTATATATTAATGCAGATAGAATTCAACATTATTAATCTAATTTAAATATTGCAGGAAGAGTTTGCTTATAAAGAAGTTTACATAAAGAAGTGTCTATATACTTTGTGAATAGTTCAGTCAAGTGAGAAATAAATCATTAATACGTATGCTTTTGAATCATTATTGTGTATGCAAGATAATGTACTCGTTGAAAACTAGCAAGAATCTTCACAAATAACTTGGTTCGATGAAATCTTTTTCAACGAACCAAGTTATTCTTAAAGATGCAGATATTACAAAAGTTATCTTGCATATGCAATAATAATTTAAGAGCATATGTATATATTAATGCAGATAGAGTTCAATACTATTAATCTAATTTAAATATTGCAGGAAGAGTTTGCTTATGTGATTTACATAAAAATAAAAATTATCTGGAAAATATTTTTTGCTACGCTTTTGCAAAACGTATTATATATTTGAAAAGAAAAATTATTTATTTTAACATTGGGAATTAATATAGTTTCTTACTTGCAATAGTTTGTTTTCAAAGAAATAGTGTAAGTTTATATATAGATAGTAGAATCTACAATATAAAGAGCAGGAATTATATTTCAAAATAATTTAATAATTTAAAGTGCAAAATTTTTGGACACAGATAGTGTGTGTACAAATCTGAGATAATCTATATGTATTTATATATGTCTATATGTATTTATATATGTATGTATCCATCACAATATCCATATCACGTACCTATCTACAGGGCGATCCTGAAAAACGATATGTCTGTAAAATGACGTATTCCTGACACCATTCTAAGACAATTTTTCCTTTACCAAAATTTGATTTGAAGCGTAGTTTTTGAATTATAAGCAAAAATAGTTAGTAAATCACGCGTCGAGTACAGAAGGCAGGCAGGAGCGGCGCGGCGTGCCGCGAGCGCGGGCGCAGCTGACCGCCCGACGGGTGATTACCACATGAGTCGCTAACTATTTTATCTTATAACATAAAATTATGCTTTAAATAAAATTTTGGTAAAGAAGAAAATGTCTTAGAATTACGTCAGAAATACGTGTTCCTTAAAATAACGTTATTTTAATAATGAAAAGTTGTTCCGGATCGCCGGCCGTCCGACGTTGCAATCAGCTGATTGCTACACGCGATGTGTGTATGGCGGAGTGTGTGCGTAAGAGAGAGAAAGAGAGAGAGAGGGAGGGTAGGAGGGACAGACATTCATACACACGCACGCACTTTTTTTCTCGCTCTCTTTCTCTCTTTTACGCAACACTTATACACTCTCTCATTCAGTCCCTCACTCACACTCTCTCGGTCACTCACTCACTCACTCACCTGCTTACTCACTTGCTCACTCACCTTGTAGCAGCGTAGCGAATCTTCATGCTATGTATTGTTGTTATCTGCTGCACGGTTATGATTGCTAAAGATGCGCGACACATCGAAATTTTTTCGATTATTAGTCTCACACTCGATTGACACAATACAGATTACACGATAACGAGTTTACTGTTTATTCACTCACTATTGATTTATCGACACCAAAAATTACTTTCAAAGAAACGCGAATGCAAACAGCACATGACTCGACGCGAAGCGACGGACCGCGGAGACTGCGCGACCACAAGAGTTATGTTGCCAGAAACGCGACACGCGACATCTAACAAACGACTTGCGCGTGGCGCGTGATTGACGCGAGATAAGACGAACGATCGGCTAAAACCTTCGCATTGCGAATGCGGTAGAAAACATGAAACGTATAATGACATACTTAAAAAATTAATTATTTATTAGAAATAATAACTATTTCTAATAAATAATTAATTTTTTAAATTGTAGTTAAAAAACATAGCGCTGCTACGCTGAATAATGTGCTAATGAAATTAGCAGCGCTAAGTTTTTTAACTACAATTTTTTTATATGTATTAATTTTTAATTTTAATATAAATTTTTATTTTTTTTTATTAATTTCTAATTTTTAATTTTTTTAATAATTTTTAATTTTGTATTTTGTATTATTTTCTTTTTTTTTTTTAATTAAACTTTTCAGGATATATGCATATGATTATTGCAATGTATATGATTGTTCATATTTTCAACGATTTTTTATAATACAGGGTGATTCAAAATAACCCCTGTGTCCCTGAAATGACATATTCTTGAATCAATTCTAAGACGATTTTTCCTTCGGCAAAATTTCGTCCGAAGCTTAGTTTTTGAATTATTAAAGGAAGTAGTTAACGTATGACGGGTCGAATACAAGAGGCAGGCAAGGGTGGCGCGATTCACCGTCAGACGCGGGAGCTTACGCGGGGCGCCTGCTGCGATCAGCTGATCGCTATACACATACAGACACACATGCGAACACATACATTCTCTCTCTGTCTGTCTGTCTGTCTGTCTGTCCGTCTGTCTCTCTCTCTCTCTCTCTCTCTCTCTCTCTCTCTCTCTCTCTCTCTCTCTCTCTCTCATTCGCTCACTCTCCTGTAATTTTTTTTTTTTTTTTTTTTACGAGAGAGGGGAAAATGCATTTTATGCATACCCACCGGTCGATCTAGTGAGTTATGTGGGACTCGAGTACCAAGTCGAATTACCAACTCGGTACTCCCTACCCACTAAAAACCCCTCTCTTTTCACGAATTTCCTTTAACACACTGTCCCTCTGACTTCCCGAGATCTGTTTTCACATAACGTTAAAAAAATAGTTATTATTACCTTGTTCGATGACTTTTGATGTATTGCTTGTAATTGCTTGAAGGAGAAATGAATTTTCCGATAGATCGTACGTTCTCAAATTTAACGTAGATATCACGTTGCAAAAGACAAGAAATCCACACTAAATTATTAACTGAAAGTTTTTCTTCTTTCTCATGAACTGTATTCTTTTATAAACTTTAACATAATCACATTTATTTACTCACTCGATGAGACGAGAAATTTACTAATGACTCTATCACTAATCACTATTAATCACTGTCGAATAATAACTGTTGGCGATTAAAAATCACTCGATGAAAGAAACACGCGCGGACACGTTACTACACGACGCGACAATGCGACGATAATTACTCGGCGACTGCAAGCAGTTTTTTGTCATGGTAGGTTGCGGTAGGTTAAGGTACTACTGGCGCTATCGAACGCGATCATGTGTTCGATTGAAGAATGCGGTAAACATAATAAACATTTAACATATTAATATTATTATTATCATGAATGTGTGTGATATCCATACATCGTATGATATCTATTTAAAAATTAATTAGATTAAATAAGTGTTTTTAAAATATTTATTACTTTTACTACTATCATATAAAATATTAATATTAAATATTTATTTAAGATAATAGTAAAAGTAATAAATATTTTAAAAACACTTATTTTTTTAATCTAATTAATTTTTAAATAAATATACGATGTATGGATATCACACACATTCATGATAATAATAATATTAATATGTTAAATATTTATTATGTTTACCGCATTCTTCAATCGAACACATGATCGCGTTCGATAGCGCCAGTAGTACCTTAACCTACCGCAATCTACCATGACAAAAAACTGCTTGCAGTCGCCGAGTCGTAATTATCGTCGCATTGTCGCGTCGTCGCGTCGTCGCGTCGTGTAGTAACGTGTCCGCGCGTGATTCTTTCATCGAGTGATTTTTAATCGCCAACAATTATTATTCGACAGTGATTAATAGTGATTAGTGATAGTCATTAGTAAATTTCTCGTATCATCGAGTGAGTAAATAAATGTGATTACGTTAAAGTTTATAAAAGAATACAGTTCATGAGAAAGAAGAAAAACTTTCAGTTAATAATTTAGTGTGGATTTCTTGTCTTTTGCAACGTGATATCTACGTTAAATTTGAGAACGTACGATCTATCGGAAAATTCATTTCTCTTTCAAGCAATTACAAGCAATACATCAAAAGTCATCGAACAAGGTAATAATAACTATTTTTTGACGTTATGTGAAAACAGATCTTGAGAAGTCAGAGGGACAGTGTGTTAAAGGAAATTCGTGAAAAGAGAGGGGTTTTTAGTGGGTAGGGAGTACCGAGTTGGTAATTCGACTTGGTACTCGAGTCCCACATAACTCACTGGATCGACCGGTGGGTATGCATAAAATGCATTTTCCCCTCTCTCGTAAAAAAAAAAAAAAAAAAAATTACAGGTGAGTGAGCGAAAGAGAGAGAGAGAGAGAGAGAGAGAGAGAGAGAGAGAGAGAGAGAGAGACAGACAGACAGACAGACAGACAGACAGACAGACAGAGAGAGAATGTATGTGTTCGCATGTGTGTCTGTATGTGTATAGCGATCAGCTGATCGCAGCAGGCGCCCCGCGTAAGCTCCCGCGTCTGACGGTGAATCGCGCCACCCTTGCCTGCCTCTTGTATTCGACCCGTCATACGTTAACTACTTCCTTTAATAATTCAAAAACTAAGCTTCGGACGAAATTTTGCCGAAGGAAAAATCGTCTTAGAATTGATTCAAGAATATGTCATTTCAGGGACACAGGGGTTATTTTGAATCACCCTGTAGATATATTACAATTCATTTAATATCATTTTTCTTTTAATATTGGAAATAAAAAAGAAATATGTATATTTTATAGTGAAAATTTTTATTCAGTTGGCGCAACTTTTTAATATTATTTATAGGAAATTAAAACAATTATTTTGTACAATTTTTTTTAGTTAAAATATTTTGTTTTTATTTTCAATTAGCGTAATTTTTGGATATCATTATTTTTCTAGGATATAATGTAGAAAATTAAAACAACTATTTTGTATAACTTTTTTTGGTTAAAATATTTTTATAAGTTTTTATTTTCACTTAGCGCAATTTTTTTGATATCATTATTTTTGTAGGATATACAATTTTACACAAAATTAAAATAATTTGTAGAACAATTTTTTACGGTTTATACTGTTTTTTACGCGGACTTAGCACCTTTTTTTACCTTTTTTTTAAAAGGGTAATTTTTTTAGGGATACAAAATATCCTCGCTTTTTATGCACTAACGTGACCTTTTCTGCGCATACGTCAAAATAAAATATCAATTTTCATTTATTTTGTATTTTAATCTTTTTTCTTATGATTTTGTGGCACTCGCAAAAAATACGAAAAAAAAGGGGATACAAATGTGCAATTATTGGGTGTCAAAGCATAATTAATGAAAAAGAAAAGAATAAAATTTCTTTTTTTAAGTAAGTATTATATTTTGAATACCCCAGTTGATAGTAATAATAATTAAAATAATACATATATACATACATATATATGTATGTATATAAGTTCGTTTATATATTATTTTTATAATTATTTTTTTTATTATTAAATAATTTTTAAAAATGTGATAAATTATAATACATAATAAATAAATACATAATAAATAAATTAAATAAAAACATTTTATAAATCTATAAAAAATTTCATGTTACAGTATATATTGAACAATATTTTTTTATTTTTAGAATTTATGTACATAATATATAAGAATATTAATATTCAATACTAATAATTACATATAACACAATTTATATATAACATTTTAAACATATGTATGTACATATGTATGTATAAAATGTTATATATAAATTGTGTTATATGTAATTATTAATATTAAATATTAATGTTCTTATATATTATGTACATAAATTCTAAAAAATGAAAAAATATTGTTCAATATATACTGTACCATGAAATTTTTTACATATTTATAAAATGTTTTTTATTTATTTTATTTAATTTATTTATTATGTATTTATTCATTATGTATTATAATTTATCACATTTTTTAAAAATATTTAATAATAAAAAAAATAATTATAAAAATAATATATAAAAGAACTTATATACATACATATATATATATATGTATTATTTTAATTATTATTACTATGAACTGGGGTATTCAAAATATAATACTTACTTAAAAAAAGAAATTTTATTCTTTTCTTTTTTATTAATTGTGCTTTGACACTGTTAGGAGTTCGAAGGAAATTATTGAATTTAGTGCACTGTCTTTTAACACAATAAACTGAACTTTATTTATCAAAAGAAAATGATCGATTAACGGAGTAACAATTTTGAAAAGAGACGCGAGATCGAAAAAGCCGTTATCGATGCGAGAGACAATAGAGATTCAAAACAATGATACTTCTGAGACGCGTGAACGATCGAGAGCGACTATATCGGCGGTTTTTCGGGATCAGCTGTTCTGTCGCGTGGCGCGAGGCGCGAGAGGCCAGGGGAAGGAGCGCGGGTAAATATTGCGGCAGGTCGAGAATCCATATGTTTCGCGGAGTCGAAAGACAATTGAGAATAAAATCTGAACATTACCGCCCGCCTCAGGGGCGTAACGAACGCCGCTGAAAAGAATTAAATTATTTGTAAGAAGGATTGCCGCTCGGACGCAACGTGACGTAACACAAAGGCAGAATACATAAAGGCGAGAATGATTATAACAGAACCAGTAAACGGAAAGCGCATGACAGTAATTTTAAGTTAACATGAATTTAGCTAGCGATAGGAAGCGGACAAAGTTTTATGATCGGTCGCTTGAATTCCGAAGCGGCCGTACGAACGGTCGCGACGCGTACTTGGCCGTCTTGTCCGGGGTGCGTAGCGATGACGCGAGCTAAGGGCCACTTCGATGGAGGCAAGCGCTCATCGAGAACGAAAGCGAGCGTTCCGACGGACAATGACGTCTCGGATGACCTCCATTTGTTTCGCGGTTGCATACGCTGTAAATATTCGGTGGACCATCGGCGCCAGAATCGGTTCAGCATCTGGCGAATCAATTGCCAGCGCGAGAGTCGCGAAATAGATACATCGTCAAGCGAAGGTTCTGGAACAACAATTAACGATTCGCCTATAAGAAAGTGCGCTGGCGTAAGAGCATTGACGTCGTCAGGATCGTCGGAGATAGCGCTGAGCGGGCGCGAGTTTAAGACCGCCTCCACTTGAATGAGCAGCGTGCTTAGCTCTTCGTAGGTGAGGATGGTGCCGCCGATCACGCGTCGAAGATGGAATTTTGTAGATTTTACGGCGGCTTCCCATTTGCCTCCGAAGTGGGGGGCCGCAGGAGGGTTGAATTTCCATGTCGTTCCGTCAGCGGCCAGAATGTTGGAAATTGCGGCAATTTCCTTCGAAGCTGCGTGGAATAGCCGACGAAGCTCGTTATCAGCGCCGATAAAATTGGTCCCGCAATCGCTCGTAAGGGTGCTGCATCGGCCACGCCGCCCGATGAATCGGCGGTAGGCGGCTAGGAAGCCTTGGGTGGTGTAATCTGTAGTCACCTCTAGATGGACTGCGGAAGTTGAGAAACAGACAAACACCACAAGGTAGCCCTTATACCTACGAGCTGCGCGTCCACGCCAGGTGCGAAGCTGGAATGGTCCAGCGTAATCCACGCCGGAATGAAGAAACGGACGCGTGGGTGTGACGCGCGAGATCGGCAGGGAGCCCATCATCTGTTTAGCCGTGGTGGTGCGGTATCTGATGCATTTAAGGCATCGCCGAATATAAGCGCTGACCGGAGAACGACCGCCGATGATCCAATATTGTTGGCGTAAAGCTGCTAGGACAATTTGAACTCCGCCGTGAAGTGTTCTCTTATGGAAATCGGCAATCACTAGACGGGAGAATGTAGAGTCTCGTGGTATGATAGCCGGATGCTTGATATCCGGGTCGAGCAGAGCGTTTTTGAGTCGTCCTCCGACGCGAAGAATCCCGTCAGCATCAACGAAGGGAGCGAGCTTCAAGAGCGGGTGCGAGCGAGGCAGTGGTTCCTTCCTGGAGCATAGTTCAAGCTCGCGGCTGAAGAACACTCGCTGAGTTTCTTTGAGCCACAGAGACCGGGCGTGGGAGATCTCGAGGGGGGTCAGCGCTGTCGGATGGTGAATCTTGGTTCCCTTGAAGCAGGCAGCGGCACGCATGATCCAGGCCGTGACTCGGAGTAAGCGGTTGAGCTGTGAAAAACGATCAATGAGGTCCCAGTAAGTTGTCTGAGTGCTTACCGCAGACACACGGAGAACATGTAGGCGGCGTTCCTCGAGGTCGATAGACTGAGCGAGCAGCGGCGTTGTCGTCGGCCATCCTACAGAGGGACCTTGCAGCCATGAGGGCCCGTTCCACTACAGAGAATGCTGACGAAGCTGACTCGGTGAAAGACCGCGAGTCACGCAGTCTGCTGGATTGTCCGCGCCAGCGACATGATGCCAACGGGCATCCGGAACCAATTCTTGGACGGCTGCGACTCTATTTGCGATGAACTCCTTCCACCTGGACGGGTTTCCTTGAATCCAGGCGAGGCTGACAGTTGAGTCAGTCCAAAGATGAGCAGGAACGTATTGATAGCCGAGACTTTGCCGAACTCGAGCGAGGAGACGAGCAAGTAGGATGGCAGCGGAGAGCTCTAAACGAGGGATCGTCTGTTTTTTGACCGGAGCGACTTTACTCTTCGCGGTGATAAGTACCACCGTAGCATCCGCAAAGCCGTGGAGGGTTCGGAGGTAGATGACGGCTCCAAGCGCGTTTTGCGATGCGTCCGAGAATCCATGAAGCTCGATGCCTGATGAGGACGAAGAGCAACCCAGCCATCGCGGAATCGGGAATTCCGTTACGCCTTTTAACTCTTCGTTGAAGGTAGTCCATTGCTGACTTAGCGATGGAGGCAAGGGGTCATCCCAGCCGACCTGTGCCTTCCAAAGTTGTTGTTGGATGAAGATCTTGCCAGTGATGGTGACGGGAGCGAGCCATCCGAGTGGGTCAAAGAGTTGAGATATTTGCGAAAGAATCGACCTTTTAGTTATGAGGCCAGTAGAATCAGAGAGACTCACGTGGAATTTGAATGAATCGTTCGCAGGCTGCCACACGAGGCCCAAGGTGCGAGTCTCGGTTTGGAACTCGCGAGAGGTTGAAATTTTAGATGGTTCCACTAAATCCGAAAGAATGGTCTCATCGTTCGAGGCCAATTTTTGCAATCGAAAGCCGCCCGCCTTGAGGAGTTCCGTTAATTGAGTGACCTTCAGTCGTGCGATGTGAGGAGTGGCAGCTCCGGAGAGAATGTCGTCGACGTAGATTTCGGTCCGTAAAATATCGACAGCGAGTGGGAATTTACTATCTTCGTCAATGGCGAGTTGCTTAATGACTCTGAGTGCGAGGTACGGAGCGCAGGTCAGTCCGTACGTAACTGTGCATAGCTGATATTCTTCCGGAGTGTCGGTGTCGCTCCAGAGAATACGTTGAAAGTCGCAGTCGTCTGAATGAACTTGAATTTGCCGGTACATTTTTTCGATGTCGGCTGCGAAGGCTACTAAATATGTCCGCCAGCGGAGAAGGACTGCGTCGAGATCAGTTTGAAGTTTCGGCCCTACGTGAAGACACTCGTTGAGAGAGGTGCCGGTGTTCGTGCGCGATGAGCCGTTGAAAACGACGCGCAATTTGGTTGTAGAACTAGCCTCGCGAAGGACGCCGTGATGAGGCAAAAAGACCCTAGGACGATTATGTTCCTTTTCCGCTGATACGGCAGTCATGTGACCTAAAGCAGCGTATTCTTGCATGAATGCCGTGTAACGTTGGCCGAAAAGTGCATCTCGTTGGATTCGTTGGCAAACTCGATGAAAGGAACGGGTTGCGGCAATGCGTGAGTCGCCTAGGCGTTTGGAAGTAGACTTGAACGGAAGTCGAACTACATAGCGCCCGGTATTGTCGCGAGAATGCGTGGTGACGAAGTGATTCTCACATTCTAGTTCTTCAGGGCTAAGACGTTGAGAAGCTGGAGACGGAACTTCTTCCTGCATCCAGAACCGTTGCAGATTCTCGTGCAGATCTTCATTGAGTGTAGGTGAGCCGACGGTGACGAAGACTTTGCGAGGCGTGGAGATGATCGAATCCACTGGTCCTGAAATGATCCAGCCGAGTGAGGTTGATTGCGCAGTCGGTGCGTTGGAGGAGCCTGCTTTGATTGCGCTAGTTAGCAAGGTTCCGTAAATGTCCGCGCCGAGAAGTACATTGATGGGCCTTGGGACTGCGAAATCTGGATCCGCTAACGGAAGCCCGACGATATGAGTCCAAGGAGTGACAGTCACCGGCTTTGATGGAATTCGACCGGTAATCTTGGGTAGTACGAATGCTGTCACTGAGAATTCTGATGAGGTGTCGAAGCGTGAGTGAAATCGCAATGTCACCGAACCTCGCGTGGAGCCAGCGTGTTGAGCTCCGACGCTCAGAATAGGAATTGATGCGTGGCTGCGTGGAAGTTGAAGTAGTTGAACGAGTGACTCTTGAATTAGAGAGACCTCCGATCCTTGATCCAGCAACGCCCGAGCTTTGATTGTGCGGCCGTGGTCGGTGATTAGAGTAATGACAGCGGTAGCGAGTAACACTTGCTGACGCTCGTGAGACACGGCAGCGAGATGAGAGAAAGCGGCTGGCAAGGTGGATGTGTTCGGTTGTGCGCTAGAAGTGGAGCTCGATTTGCTTTCGAGGTGATTGCTTGGTGAATCGCGATGCAGGACCGTATGATGTTGCCCTTTGCACTTTCGGCAGCGTTTGATGGTACGGCAGTCACTAAGACGATGTGATCCTAAGAATTAAAGCAGAGGTTTTTCTGAACTGCGAAATTGTGTCGCTCTGCAACAGGTTTCGCGGAAAACTCGGAACATGATGCGATATAATGTGCGGCATTGCAGAATGAACATGAAACGTTGTTCATGGTAACGGCGTGAGTGCGAAGTGGCTTAGATTTAGCGTTTGTCTTCTGAGCGGAGGAAGATTTTGCGGTAATGGCGCGAGATTGGACGGACTCGAGAGCGCGAATTCGTCCTTCTATAAAATGCTCGAATTGTGCGAAGGTAGCAAGCTCAGTTGAATTGCCCTGCTCGAGTTCCCAAGCCTCGAGCGTCTGTGAGTCGAGGCGACGAGTGACGAAGTAGACAAGAAAGACGTCCCAGTACTGGATGGGTACGCCTAGTGATTCCAAGGCTCCGAGAGACTCCTTTACCGTAGAGAGGAGTGCCTTGAGTTCAGTGCTTGATTTTTGTGTGAGTGGTTTTAACTCGAAAATTCGATCGAGATAGGTAGAGACTAACAAACGTCGATTTTCATATCTCGCGGTGAGCGCTTCCCAAGCGCGCGAGAAATTCTCGGCAGTCACCGGGATGTTGGCCAGATATCTCGACGCTTCTCCAGTGACTTGAGCCTTCAAATAATGCAACTTTTCGACAGAAGAGACGTCCTTATTAGATGCAATCATCGAATGGAAGAGATCACGAAACGATGGCCAATCGTGATACTCGCCAGAGAACTTAGGTAGACTGATCTTAGGCAACGCGCGACACATTCCTGAGTGCGAACTTGTACTGATCCGACTTGAATTGACAGCATCATCGGCTAGCTCCGGCAGCATTTCACGGAGTTGCAATATACTGACTCTAGAATCGTGGTACGCTTCTTCGCAATCATTATACAAATCGGAAGAAAAATATGTATTCTCACGTGTCTCGTCGGTGAGTACTCCGAGAAGTTTGTCATGGTTGCTCTGAAATTTTTCCCAATTCTTCTCTAGGGATTGAATTCGTGAGTCCAACGTCAGTCGATTTAGTTTGTCGATTCCAAGCTTCTTCGTGTTTTCCAATGCTCGAGCGATGCGGCCGAAAAGGTCGTTTTGTCTTTCGATGAGTGTCGCGAATGTTGACATCGTGTCGAAAGCTTCGAGAAAGATCGAAAAAAAAACTCCTCTGTTCAAATCGAGCTCAACGGTTACTGCACGACAAGACACGAGAAGATCAATGCAGCTTGAGGAAATTTCGAATTGACGTCACTTTGACACTTCGAAAAATGATCACTTTCCACACAGATCACTTTTATTATTCGAGAACGACCGAGAGTATTAACGAGCTGAGAAAGTCTTAGAGATAGATCCGTTAGATCAGTTAGATCCGGCTCGAAGGACCAATAAATGTTAGGAGTTCGAAGGAAATTATTGAATTTAGTGCACTGTCTTTTAACACAATAAACTGAACTTTATTTATCAAAAGAAAATGATCGATTAACGGAGTAACAATTTTGAAAAGAGATGCGAGATCGAAAAAGCCGTTATCGATGCGAGAGACAATAGAGATTCAAAACAATGATACTTCTGAGACGCGTGAACGATCGAGAGCGACTATATCGGCGGTTTTTCGGGATCAGCTGTTCTGTCGCGTGGCGCGAGGCGCGAGAGGCCAGGGGAAGGAGCGCGGGTAAATATTGCGGCAGGTCGAGAATCCATATGTTTCGCGGAGTCGAAAGACAATTGAGAATAAAATCTGAACAGACACCCAATAATTGCACATTTCTATCCCATTTTTTTTTGCGAATGCCACAAAATTATAAGAAAAAAGATTAGAATAAAAAATAAATGAATATTGATATTTCATTTTGACGCATGCGCAGAAAAGGTCACGTTAGTACATAAAATGTGAGGACATTTTATATAAATAAAATTTAGGGAATTAGCAGCCTAGTAATATATAGAAGTCTGTGCGTCTTATACATAAGAAGTTAGCAGTCTAGTAACATATAGATGTCTGTGGTTACAATCGATGCGATTATGGCCGTGTTCCGAAATTGCTGCCAATTTACTGCCAGCACGGAAAATATATAATATACGTAACGTGCACTATAGAATTTGCAGTACTGGCAGTAATTTCAGAACACGGCCTATATACATGCAAAGAGAGTGCTCATATATTTAAATGGAACAACCATACACATACATTTGGAAACAAATATGAGGTAACCGTTTTAGGAACAGACGGCTATCAAGGTTCACCCATCTTAAATGCACCAAATTAAACTTTTGTCTGCTTGATCTCGCAGTGACTTCTAGTGTTTTGTGACACCTAACGTTTACGACCTTATAAACAATGACATGTTCATGAACGAGCAATGTCACGCTGTCAAAAAATAAAATCTTCCAATTCTTTTAATGACAAAACTATGATTCTATGCTTACAAAGAAACAGTTTAGATTAATAAACAAAAAAAAACAAAAATATTAAGCTGTGTGTATAATATGTACACTTTCAATAACCTTGAAAAATAATTACCTTAAAAAATTATTATTTTGATATTTCTAAATTTTTATATATTTCATTTTCTGAGAGATTTATTATATTAATATACTTTTCATTTCTTTGCAAATAACTTTCTTAACATACTTTCTTTGCTAATAACTTTTGATTAAACAACAAGCGCCAACTCATATCTTTAGAACATTACTTAGAATGTGTGATGACCTTGATGAAAATAAAAGTAAATATTCGCATAAGAATATAGATAAACCCCCGCAAATATCATTAACATATGTTGTCAGAAGAACAGTCTCGAGCAAAAATTTGATCTGTCGTTTATTGTTTATTAAAAAATTGTTCATAAAAAATATGGCCATACACACAAAACCAACATTTCATTTATCTATCTTTTATAAAACATAAAATCCAAAATATTTGAATAATTGATTGCAAAATTATTACACACTATCAATTTTTACGTACAATCAATTTTTTTATTTGTTTTATAAATAAATAGATATTTGATATTTTAAGTTGCATAATTACTATAAAGTTTTTTCTTGAATATAATGTTTTTAAAATATAATAAAAAAATTCTAATTCTCATATATATATACATATAATATTTCAAAAATATTTATTATAAAAGTATTATAGAAATATATTATTATAATTTTAAGTATTTAAGTAATAAGACATAAATATTTTTTTAATATGTGCGTTACATCATACAATAATTTAGAATAAATCCTATTGGAAAAATATAAAAAGGACAAGCAATATGTAAAAATAATACATCTCAAACACATACATACGCAAATGATAAGTAATTTATAAATTGCTTACGTATTACTCGACATGATTTTCTAGAACTTTTAAGTACAACAGTACGTGCTAACAATCTACCCAGACAGCACAGAACATTCTATGGACATTAATTTTATGTTCATTTTACGTCCGCACGTTCATGGACATGAAATGACCGTTCATCGTACATCCGATTCGAGACATCCGTTAACGGCCAATATTTGGACGATCACAAAATGTCCGATCTTGGACGTCAAAGTTTCGCGTGAACACGCAAGGATGTGTTAGTTCGTTCGTTTACCGCTATGCGACGTGCGATGCGTTATTTTTCTCGTATTTAAGTTTTAGTTATGAGAATTATATAAAGTTTGCAAAGAGTAACAAATAAGATTAAAAATATACTGTTCAATTTAATTTCTGATCTCAATGCAGGAGGTTTCAGATATTAAATTGATTTTATAAGTCGGACAAGTAAATGTCCGGCAAATAAACGAAAATACTCCATTCATTACCTATTTAAAATGTAAAGTACAATATGCAAGTATAAATTATAAATAAAATTTTTATATGTAATTTTTATGTAAAATTTTATAAGAAATAGATAAATTACATTATTATTTAGGGATTAAAGCATGTCCACTAATTTCATAAACAGATATACCACGGACGTTCATTGAATATCTGAAGAATGTAAAACGGATCATCTGTGGATATCCTCAATATCCTTAATGGTCATCTTATGGATGTCCTTCGGATATTTGTGTGCTGTCTGGGTATCACTTAAACCGGCATACTATCTCTTTTTCTCTATAATCTTGTTTTAGAATCAATGCCAATAGCATATAAATAACACTCCTATACGATATATGATATAGAACTAAACTTAAACCGAAGAGAACTAAAGAAACACAATATTCCTTAGTAGATAAGGGTCACTATGGTGCGTCAAAAAACAAACCCCCATCACTCGGCCCCTGGCGCCGTGGGCGTGGCCAGGTGAAGTGGAGGGAGGCGTTCTGATTGGTGGACTAGGATATTGAGAGGTTAGTTTAGGTGCTAAATACCTGAAGAAACAATACCCCACCTCCCGGAAGTCTCGATTTTGATTGGCTTGCACCATAGTGGCCCAGAGCTGTGATTGGTCGACGCCGCCTATGTCGCCGATTTAGCAAATTTTTATTTTCCTACCTCCGCGGTACTAGACTCGAAGAAGCAATCCTCCTCCCACTCCAGCTCTGGTCCGGTATAGGGCTCCAAGTCAAATTCCCGTTACCTAACCCTTGGTCGCTACGTCTTGGCAGAACGAACCCCCACCTACCGACTTTCGGGGTAGTCGCTATATGTCTCGACGAAACAATCCTTACCTCCCCACTCCGTCTCGGGCCCATTATGGAACATCGAAACAAGCTCCCCGCTCGAACGGTTTATGACGCGCTTTATCGGAAAAGACAAAGTCTCGGCACAAGACAATAATTGTAATGAGACTACACTCTCTCGCGCGCTTCAGTGGATTCTGATAATGGAAAATTAAAGAAACATGCAGATGATCGAACCCGAGGTGGGGTGATATAAAAAGGAAGAAGGGAAAAGCTAAAAGTATTAAACACGAATTAAGATAAAAAATTTTAACATTTATTAATATTTTTCAAAAAAATCAGGCATTTTTTAATAAAATTTTTTGCTTATTATTAATATACAAATATATATAGAAAGAAGAATTATATTTATATTGTAATAAATTTTACATTTTTTTTCTTATGCTACTTACAATATTTATAATTCTATTTTTTAAAATAAAATCGGAAAATGCGCGACTTTTATTTAAAAAAGAAAAAGACGCACAAGAAATAAGAATATTGTTATACCGTCGCATATCCGTATGGTAGCGAATATCTGCTATTGATAAATCTACGCTTTACTAATACCGGCGCACATATTTTTGTTTCACTTCGTAACAATTTCATGAAACGCCGTACGTCGAATCACATTAAAGCGTAGATTTATCGAAGTTTCGCTATTTTCTTCTTCGTTTTCTTATGTGTCTTTTTCTCTCGCTAATAGTAGCTTTTTTATAGTATTATAATTAATTCGCCGCAAGTTCTCGTAATTGAGAGTAATACCCTTAACTTTGCAAGTTTCGTGAGTATTACCCTCCGGTGTTCGCACGATGTTGGCGTAAAATTTCGGGCCCTCGGACACGCCTCGATATAGCTACCACGGCCGTAGCTTTCAAGTTCGTCCGTCATGTCGCCTAGAAAATTTCCCGTAGGCGGCACGTATTCGTTCGAATCACCGGTGCTTATAAAAATACACAAATCTGTATCGTAATATAATACACGACGATCTAAACGTTCTAGGTACTCGTACAATTTTATACGCGCTAGTGCAGTCGTATACGCTATCACAACGTTTGTTATCGGCAAGGGAACGAGAGTCGCAGTCGCCACGAAACATACATTACCTCGTCATTCACGGGTGATATATCGGTTATCTCGTATTCGACGCTCATTAATAATGTCACGAAACGTTGTTGTGTTTTTACGATTTCGGTATTCGGCAAATTGGATCGTTGGCCGAATTTTTCCCAGAATGAATTTAAGCACAGTTTCGCGACCGAGCGTAAACCGGGATTCCGCGCGATGTTTCGCTTATCAAGAGCGATAACCTCGGTTTTTTCATATTCCCTCAAATATCGCTCTTTTGCCTCATCGTCGTTTTCCCTGCATTCGCTCGGCCAACCACTGGCTTCCTGTTTAAGCTGTAAAAACGTATTAATATATTCGGCGAACAATCCACCCTGCCGCGACGTACGATCGTATTGGCTAACTTTATATTGCCAAATTTCGCTTACCGACGTTACGAGATAACCTTTCTCGACGGCCTTGCGTAATTCGCAGGTTACCCAGGTACCCTCGAATTCGCGCTCGCTATCATTATGAGTGCACGGTGTCTGAGAAAATGTTTCGCAGCAACTACGACATAACGCGAAGAATAATTTTCTTCGTACGCGATGTGGAAGTACGGGGTGAAATAAGTCACGAGGAGGGAGTACTCTACAACGTATGAGGCCTTCGACCAAGTCGAAATTATAATTCGGCGACTTTCCGACTTCCGCTACATTCATCGCCGACGTAAATTTCCGGATGACCGATCGGAAAAGAGCCCGTCTTCAATACAAACGGGTATAAAGAGCATACGTCGACGTAGCGTATTTTCTCCGTACCTGTGACTTCGTATTGAGTTGCGATATTTCCCGTACGCCCACCGAAAAACGCGTCGCGAGGATCGAGCGGTGGTGTTTCTACCATCGGATGTCTCGCGAGAAAATCATACATTACGCGATTGTCGCGTATTTCTTGGTCGAAGGCGCACTCCCACTTTTCCGACACTATGTATCTCCGCTGACGAAGGCGCCATGAAACAGCGAGAGTTCCTTCATATCGCGAATTTAATGTATCTCCGCGATCCTCCCCCGACGAAAGCGCTTTATCGCGATTTACAGTGAAACAAGTTGGACATCCGTGCCAAAAGCAACCGTGAAATTGCAACACGTGACGCTGCGTCCTTCCCGCAACAGACGTTTCGAGATAACCATCGACGAGCGTAACCTCGATCGTGCGATATTCCCGCGCACGCCCCGCGTGATTTATACGACGGTCGAATTCGCGCTCCATCCATATCAGCCATTGTAAGGCTTTACGCGAATGATTGCTCGCGCATCTGTATCCCCCCGTAGGAATAATGCCTATCGTATCGGCTTGCAAAAAGTTTTTCCGGAAAACCGTCATGCAGGTCGAAGCAATAGTTGTACATTCCTCGAACGGGCATACATTTCCGCGATCTAGGAAAATTTTTCTAAACGCTACGCACGCTCGTCGAAGAATATCAACATCGTTACGACAATAGCGCACTATCTCGCGTTGGAAGTCGAACACGGTATTTTTTTCCCTCATTTCGGTATGCCATGTGAGAAAGCGTTCGCGCTCTTGCGATTTCATGTTATCCGGAGAATAATATTGTACATCGGGTAACGGTCCGACGTACGTTTGATTTTCGATAGTATTAAATAAATGCGGAAAAATTCCCTTATCCTCAGTATCCTTTAGCCCGAAAGCCTTAGGTAATACGGATAAGCGCATCGGCATATAATTAACGCTATCGATGAATTTTGTATGTCCCGCGGTTAAAAGAATAATTTTTGTGCCGTTTAAAATTACTTTCGGTTCAATATCCCTATAATTTTCAACGATATATTTCAAAATAAATTGCGCGTCGAACGCTTTCGCATTATGCGCTATACAAATTATGTGTTTAAAATATTTTACCGGACGCGTAACGAAATCTACAAACTGTTTAACCGGATCGCGTTGAAATACGAACTCTCGCACTCCGCAACAACGACACCACACGGACATGTTATTTTCCCCCGCGCATGTTTCGCAAATCTGTTGCGCGATGCATAGCGTCGGAATATGTTTTTTTATATTTCCCGTTCCTTCGACCTTCTCGTCCTGTCGCGTTTCGAAATCGTAAAATACGAAAGCCACACGTCCGTTTCCGCGTTCATATGCACGTTCGTTCTTTTCCGCGTTATCACATATGTTCCGTGCTTCTTCTTCTTCTCTCGTGCTAGATATATCTACCTCATCCGGTACCATCGCTGATGAAGATGGCCCGGCAGAGGAAATATCGACACGTTGACGAAGAGGTTGCATATGATTGCGCGGTTGTTGTGAACGGCATAATTTGCAATAAGAAACGCCGCATTCGTGTTTTAAATTCGATTTAACGATACGACTGCAACTGTCGCAAAATCGCACGATGCTACAAACATTAGCACGTGTTCTACCGTCGTACAATTTGTCGCTACGATGACGCTGGAAAAACCCTGCACCGTAAAATAACCGATTGCACGCGTCGCATTTTATTTCGGCGTAAGTGGAATCGCATGGCGGTACGGATAAACATCGCGGGCATTTATTTAAACACCGGTGACTATTAGGCCTATCATTTCGAAAGCCTACATTACACGCTACACAATAATCGCGAGTACCAGCGGCGGCTTTTAAATTTAAAATAGGATTATAATGTTGCGAATCCTCGCAATACGCGATATTTAATCGTCGCGAGGACTCGCGTCCGAAAGAAGCGAGTATTTCGATTCCATCATACAACGGTTTTTCGCCGCGACCGAAAGTATTAAAATTATACACAACAATCGCGATATTGTCGGCGAAATAACGTTGGAAACGTTCGATTTCACGAATCCCGCATCCCTCTTCCGGTATTACGACACCGGCATTTCTCGTTGAGTGCAATGCATTCGCGTTGTAACGAAGAATGCAGATATCTTATCGCGTTCTATTTCTCATACAGCTCACCTGTACGGATATTACCGCGTTCGCTATAAGTTTGAGCTACTACGAGGGCGCCAGGGAAGCACAGGTTATCCGAATGATTAATTTCGACTGTCGAACGTTTCGCGACAACGCGTGTTAACGCGACGCGACCGCGACCTGAAGGCATCGAGATATTATAAACCCGTATGATAAATTGGTCAGCGATATCGAGACCACCGGCGCTCTGTGCTAACGAACTCACGAGTCTCCAAATATCTAGCTTCATAACTCAAATCACGCGCCGGACGAAAATATATACCCGCAGAACCATGCGATAAATTCGGCGAATCAAACGATATTCCTACGTAAACGGTTCGCATGAATTTAACGCATACGCGTGAATTTCGCAAAACGCGTTTTCTAACGAGTGATATATATCGACGCCTTCAGTCAACGATCGTATCGCGAAACTCGCTTCTCTACCGATTACCCGGAATCTTCTAAATTGTCGCGTATTTCCCGATATTAAATTTACAAAATTAAAATTATTATTTCCGACCTGTTGCTGCTGTTGTTGTTGGTGTTGTTGATGTTGTTGTTGCTGCTGGTACTCATGTTCCTCCTCCTCCGCGTCCTCTTCACCCTCCTCAGTCTCGGATGAAATATTTTCCGAGCGGGGTAACTCAGCTACCTCGCCCTCAGTCTCCTCCTCCACCGCTTCTTCTTCTTCTTCCTCATTGCTGCGGGAGAGCGCTGAATTTTGTTCGCCGTCAACACCACCTCCATATTGCACTGTTAAAAATAAAAAAACCGTATAAATTATGAAATACTATTTTTATTATTTTTATTATTTTAATATTTTTATACTCGAATGTAATCCGTACTATGAATGTTAATACAACGAAATAACTTACTTTTTTAGCAATATTCGTTGTATTTATTCCATTACTAATATTCTGGGGAATAGTTAATCCCTCAGCGACGAGTTTCTAAAGAAAAATTAAGAATTTGTTGGATTAAATTCGAGCATAAAAATATACCGAGAAATAAATTAATAAAGTTACCTTCTCTGGAGGGAGCGTATACATTTTCTCTTCTTCTTCATCCCTCTCTTCTTCCTCTCTCTCTATCTCTTCTTCTTCTTCTTCTTCCACCACTATCACTTCTTCCTCTTCCTGCACTTCTTCTTCCCCGCTCTCTTCTGACTCTTCTTCATTAATCTCCACTCTCTCGCGCTCCTCCATCTCTTACAGAAATTCTAATAATATTTTAAGATTTGAATATTTAATATTATAGAAACAAAATTTAAAAAAAGTTTTAAAAATACTTTTATATTCGGATTTTCGTTTTAGTATATATT